>VMDR010001712.1:0-114360 GCA_007922815.1 Macrotus californicus
CCTCCCCCTGTCTATCTTCTACCTACCATTTATGCTTCTTATTCCCTGTACCTTTTCCCCCTCTCTCCCCACCCACCCCCTGATGATAACCCTCCATGTGCTCTCCATTTCTGTGAGTCTGTTTCTGTTCTAGTTGTTTGCTTAGTTTGTTTGTGTTTCTGTTTTAGGTTCAGTTGTTAATAGCTGTGAGTTTGTTGTCATTTTACTGTTCCTATTTTTGATCTTCTTTTTCTTAGATAAGTCCCTTTAACATTTCATGTAATAAGGGCTTGGTGATGAAGAACTCCTTGAACTTGACCTTATCTGGGAAGCGCTTTATCTGCCCTTCCATTCTAAATGATAGCTTGGCTGGATAGAGTAATCTTAGATATAGGTCCTTGCCTTTCATGACTTGGAATACTTCTTGCCAGCCCCTTCTTGCCTGTAAGGTTTCTTTTGAGAAATCAGCTGACAGTCTGATGGGCACTCCTTTGTAGGTTACTGTCTCCTTTTCTCTTGCTGCTTTTAAGATTTTCTCTTTATCTTTCATCTTGAGTAATGATGTGCCTTGGTGTGTTCCTCCTTGGGTCCAACTTCTTTGGGACTCTCTGAGCTTCCTGGACTCCCTGGAAGTCTATTTCCTTTGCCAAGGTAGGGAAGTTTTCCTTCATTTTTGTTCAAATAAGTTTTCAATTTCTTTCTCTTCCTCTTCTCCTTCTGGCACACCTATGATTTGGATATTGGAACGTTTAAAGACATCCTGGAGGTTCCTAAGCCTTTCCTCATTTTTTTGAATTCTTGTTTCTTCATTGTGTTGTGCTTGAATGTTTCTTTCTTCTGGTCCACACCATTGATCTGAGTCCCGGTTTTCTTCCCATCCCTGTTGGTTCCCTGTACATTTTTCTTCATTTCCCTAATCGTAGCCTTCATTTGTTCATCTAATTTGTGACCAAATTCAACCAAGTCTGTGAGCATCCTGATTACCAGTGTTTTGAACTGTGCATCTGATAGGTTGGCTCTCTCTTCATCACTTAGTTGTAGTTTTTCTGGAGCTTTGATCTGTTCTTTCATTTGGGCCATTTTTGTTGTCTTGGCGCACCTGTTACATAGTAAGGGGCGGAGCCGCCACATTGCTGCATTGTGACGCTGTACGTAGGGGAGGGGCCCGAGGGGGAACAATGGCACTTGCTCCACTCTCTGCCGGTTTTCAGTGACTTTTTGCACTACCCACAGTCAAATTGGGCCCCTCTGGTGCCGATTCTGGTGCTGATTCCCGGTGGGAGGGCCTGTGTATGCTCTAGGACCCTGTGGGTCTCTCCAACGAGCTCTCCTGTGAGGCTGGGAGGTTCTTCCACTGCCGCCGCCTCAGCCCCCACAGGAGTTTTCAATCAGAGGCTTTGATGCTTTATTTCCCTGAACTGGAACTCTGGGCTGCAGGGTCTGTCTCGCTCCCCAGTTGTTCCTCTCCGTTTATCCTCAGGAGGGAGTGGGACGCCCAGTCCATAGCCACCACCTCTCCCGGCCAGCCGCACCTTTCCCCAATCTGCCAGAGACTGCCCCGCCTCGTGAGTCCTCTCCTCCCCTCCTACCAGTCTGGATAAATGTTTCTTCTTTAACTCCTTGGTTGCCAGACTTCCATACGGTTCGATTTTCTGTCAGTTCTGGTTGTTTTTTGTTTTAAAATATTGTTGTCCTCCTTTTGGCTGTGCGAGGAGGCACAGTGTGTCTACCTATGCCTCCATCTTGGCCGGAAGTCTCCACACATGTATCTTTTGCTCTCAAATAGGTGGTAAACTCTTTGAGTGGAAGAATTTGGCTCGTATGTCTTTGACATTCCTCATAGCTTCCAATTTGGTATCGTTCCCCTTGCCCCTGCCCTAGACCAAGTTCTTCCTCAATGGTGTCTTTAATTCTCTGGGTGGGGATAGGTCTTCTCAAACTAGTTTAAACGTTTGTCTGGGTTATCATTACCACTTGGCTTCTTATCCAATATTGCTGTTATAGTTGGATATTCAAATTTCAATTCCACATTTCCTTTCAAAAAGGTTAAACTATTAGCTTTGGTTATATATTTTTTCTTTCTTTAACCAACTGAATGGAGTTCTAAATATCTTAAGACAAACTCTAATTGACTAGAGTACTTGTGATGACATAGTTTTATATACTGGTGACAGGAATCCATCCTGAACATCTAAATTACAGGCTGAGAGGAGTCATTCAGTCACTATTCGGTCACCTAGACCTACTTAGCAGTGCATGACCTTGGTGAATGTCTAGACCTCTTTTCCTCATCTTATGTAATTGTGTAATTATTTGGTTGATCATTACATTGTGTTAGATTGATTAAAGTTTCTCCTTGAAAAGGAAATTTAAAGTTTTTATCTACTATGTGAGGAAAGACGTGGCATGTGTAATGTATATCACCTTAAATGTGTAAAGTGGGGAGAAGTATTTTTAAAGGCCAAACAAGGCTTGGCATTTGTGGTTGATTTTTACCTGGAAACTAGAGAAAAATGCAGGACACCCAGTTCAGCACATTATTTACTCAGACTTCACTCATTAAGTCTAACTTCTGTTTTGTGCTAGATGAACTGATCAAAATAGGTCCAATTTTGTATTGCTGCATTTAAAAAAGTTATTTTTCAACTACAGTTGAGACATACCATGTTATATTAGTCTCAGGTGTACAACAGTGATCAGGCATTTATATAACTTATGCAGTGATTGCCACAACAAGTCTAGTACCCATCGGACAACAGAGATAATTACAGTATTACTGTATAAATATTTCCTGTGCTCTGTGTACATCATGTTCTCATGACTATTTTTATAAGTGGCAATTCATAGTTTCAATCCCTTTCACTTTTTTTATCCATCACCCCAATTTTCTCTCATCTGGCAAACATCAGTTTGTTCTGTGTATCTATGTGTTTGCTTCTGTTTTGTTTTTTAGATTCCACATGTAAGTGAAATCCTACGGTATTTGTCTTTCTCTGACTTACGTCACTTAGCATAATGCCCTCTAGGTCCATCCATCTTGTTGTAAGTGGCAACATTTTATGGCTGAGTAATATTCCATTGTATATATGTAAAAAAATCTTTATTTGTCCATTGATGGACCAGCCTAGGCTGCTTCCTCCTTGGCTATTTTAAATAATGCTGCAATGAACAAAAGGGTGCATCTGTCTTTTTGAATTATTGTTTTGCATTTCTTTGAATAAATACCAGGAAGTGGAGTTGCTGGGTCATTAGGTCTACTTTTAATTTTTTGAGGAACCTCCACGCTGTTCTCCACAGTGGCTGTACCAATCTGCTTTCCTGCCAGCAGTGCCCCAGTATTCCATTTTCTCCACATCCTTGCCAGCCCTGGTTTGTTGATTTGGTAATAGCCATTCTGACAGGGGTGAGGTGGTATCTCATTGTGATTTTCATTTGCATTTCTCTGATGATTAGTGATGTTGAGCATTATTTCGTGTCTGTTGGCCATCCTTATGTCTTCTTTGGAGAACTGTCTACAGATGTCCTCTGCCCATTTTTAAATGAGATTATTTTTTCTTTTAACTGTTCAATTTCAGCTGTCCCATTTCCTCTCCATTGCTCTCCCCTGGCCTACCCACCCCAACCTCCCACAACCAATCCCCCCCCCCATTGTCTTTTATACAAGTTCCTTGACTTGACCCTTCCCTAAATGAGATTTTTTATTTTTTGATGTTAAGCTGTACGAGTTCTTTATATATTGTGGGTATTAACCCCGTATCATCAGATACATCATTTGCAAATATCTTCTCCCATTCAGTGGACTGCCCTTTTGATGATGGTTTCCTTTGCAATGACACAGCTTATCAGTTTGGTGTAGTCCCATTTGTCCAGTTTTGTTGTTGTCTGCCCAAGGAGACATATCTAAGATCAGTGTCAAAGAGTTTATTGCCTATGTTTTCTTCTAGGAGTTTTATGGTTTCAGGTCTTACATTTAAGCCTTTAATCCACTTTATTTTTCTATATGGTGTAAAAAAGTGGTCTGGTTTCATTTTGTACATCTGTAAAGTCTTCCATCATTTATTGAAAAGACTGTCTTTACCCCAAGACAGATTCTTGCCTTCTCTGTTGTATGTTGACTGACCATAGAGCACAGACTTATTTCTGGGCTCTCTCTTGTTTCAATGATCGATGTGTCTGTTTTTGTGCCATTATCATGTCATTTGATCACTATACTTGTAGTACAGTTTGATATCAGGTAGTGTGACACCTTCAGCTTTGTTCTTTTTTCTCAGTATTGCTTTGGTTATTTGGGGTCTGTTTTGGTCCCATATAAATTTTAGGATTTTTTTTCTAGTTCTGTGAAAAATGCCATTGGTATTTTGATGAGGATTGCATAAAATCTGTACATTGCTTTGGGTAATATGAACATTTTATTTATATTTCTAATCTTTATTTTCCATCACAAGATGGTATTTATTATCTCAGAAACCTCTACCATTCATCCAACACTGAAATGAGTACACGTACTTGGTGTGTAAATGCTGCACATATGTTTTCCTGAAAATGCACTTCGTACGAAATATTCTCATTCCCAGGAGGTTTTGAAGTGTTCAAACACTTCAGTACAGTTTTATCAGAATGAAATGCACTTGGAGGACAACAAGTGGAATGTTATGTTCATATTTACTTTGATATTCACAAATCGGTACAGTGAAATTCATGTACTGGAGTGTCCATGACTGTCCTCCTGTGGTGTGCTTTTCTGCTTGGAAGAATACATTACAGAAAACCGCACCAGAAGCTTATTGTACTTCAAAACTGACATCGTTTTATGAATCCATTCACTGTTTTTCCCATGGAAGTGATTTTCATAGTTCTTTTGCTATCAAACTTACCACTGAAATGATCTTATTTCACAAAGATTCCTCAAGAGAACTTCACAAAACAGTACTTGCCTCAGAAGCCACTAGCATTTATCCCATACCGAAATGAGTACATGTACTAGGAGTTTAAATGCTGCAGATGTGTTTTCCCGAAAACCTGCTTTGTACAAAATTTTTTCCCTAGTGTTTGAGGTTTTCAAATACTTCACTACAGTTTTACCAGAATGAAGGGCTTTGTGTAGTATGAATATTTTAATGATGTCAGTTATTCCTATTCATGAGCATGGTATATGCTTCCATTCGTTTGTTTCTTCTTCAGTTTCTTTGAGCAATGCCTTATAGTTTTCTGAGTACAGGTCTTTTACATCCTTGGTTAAATTTATTCCTAGATATTTTATTCTTTTTGATGCAGTTATAAATGGGACTGTTTCCTTAATTTCTTTCTGATAGCTTGTTATTGGTGTGTAAGGATATAACCAACCTCTGACTATTAATTTTGCATCTTGCAGTTTCACTGAATGGACTTATTAGTTCTAATAGTTTTTTTGGTGGATTCTTTAGGGTTCTCTATATATCGTATCATGCACTCTATAATTGGTGTTATACCTTCCTTCCAATTTGGATGCCACTTATTTCTTTTTCTGCTCTGATTG
The DNA here is from genome assembly GCA_007922815.1 of Macrotus californicus. Taxonomy (NCBI): domain Eukaryota; kingdom Metazoa; phylum Chordata; class Mammalia; order Chiroptera; family Phyllostomidae; genus Macrotus; species Macrotus californicus. The sequence goes on from VMDR010001712.1 coordinate 5,495, forward strand.
TGTGGCTAGGACTTGCAATACAGTATCAAATAAAGTGGTGAGAGTGGACATCCTTGTCTTGTTCCTGACCTTAAAAAGCTTTTAGCTTTTCACTGTTGACTGTGATGCCAGCTGTAGTTTGTCATATGTGGCCTTTATTGTGTTGAGGTATATTTTCTCTGTACGCACTTTGCTGAGAGTTATTATCATGAATGGATGTTAAATTTTGTCAAATGTTTTTTCTGCATCTACCAATATGACCATATGATTTTTATCCTTCATTTTGTTTATATATCATGTTAATTTGTAGATACTGAACCAGCCGTGCATCCCTGGAATAAATCCCACTTGATCACAGTGTATGGTCTTTTTAATGTATTGTTGAATTTGATTTGCTAACATTTGTTGAGTGTTTTTGCATCTGTGTTCATCAGGGATTTTGGCCTGTAATTTCCCTTTCTTTGTGGTGTCTGGTTTTTATATCAGCGTAATGCTGGCTTAATAAACTGAGTTTGGGAGCTTTCCCTCCTCTTCAGTTTTTTGGGGTAGTTTGAGGGTAGGCATTATTCTTTGACTATTTGGTAGAATTCACCTGAGAAACCATCTGGTCCAGAACTTTTATTTTTTCATTAGTGATTCAGTATTTTATTAGTAATTGGTCTATTCAGATTTCCTATTTCTTCCTGATTCTAGTCTTAAGATTGTATGTTTCTAGGAATTTATCCATTTCTTCTGGATTGTCCAATGTATCAGCATGTAACTATTTTTAGAATTTTCTTACAATCCTTTGTATTTCTGTGGTTTCTGTTGTCATTTCTCTTTCATTTCTGATTTTAGTTGGGCCATCTCTCTCTTTGATGAGTTTGGTGAAAGGTTTAGCAATTTTGCTCCTCTTTTCAAAGAACTAGTTCTTGGTTTCATTGACCTTTTCTATCATTTTTGTAGTCATTTATTTCCCCTCTGACTTTTATAATTTCCTTCCTGCTACTCCTTTGGGGTTTGTTTTTCTTTTTCTATTTCTTAGGTATGAGGTTAGAGTGTTTGAGGTTTTTCGTTTCTGTAGGCAGCCTTTAGGTAGGTGTATGGAGCTCTCTTAAAACTGCTCTTGGGTCATTGTGTTTGCATTGTCACTTGTTTCTTTGATTTCCTGGTTGATCTCATGAACTCATTTATTATTTAGTAGCATGTCTAGACTCCATGTGTTTGTGTTTTTTGTACTTTCTTCTTGTAATTGATTTCTAATTATTGATTTTTAGAGAGAAAGGTGGGGAGAGATAGAAAAACATTGATTTGTTGTTCTACTTATTTACGCATTCATTAGTTGCTTCTTGTATGTGCCCTGACCAGAAATCAAACCTGAAACTTGGTGTATTGGGATAATGCTGTAACCAACTGGTCTACCTGGACAGGGCTTGTGATTGATTTCTAATTTTATACTGTTTTGGACAGAGATGACACCTGATGAGATCTCTAATTCTTAAATTTACTGAGACTTATTTTGTGGCCTAACGTGGTCTATCCTGGGAAATGTTCCGCTGCACTTGAAAATAATGTATATTCTGCTGTTTTTGAATGAAAATGCCCTATAAATACCTAAAGTTCATCTGTTCTAATGTCTTACTTCAGGTCACTTTACTCACTGACTTTCTGTTGGATGATATATCCATTGATGTAAGTGGGGTGTCCCCTAACATTATTGTACTAAACTGCCCATCTCTCCCTTTAAGTCTATCGACACTTGCATTACATATTTAGGTGCACCCACATTGGGTGTGCAGATGTTTACAAGTTATGTCTTCTTGTTGGATTGAATCCTTTTTCATTATAAAATGGTCTGTGTCCCTTGGTAGAGTCTTTGTCTTTCTTTGTTTTCCATTTGCACGAAATATCTTTTTACATTTCTTCACTTTGTCTCTGTGTTTTTTTGATCTAAGCTGTAGGCCACATATATGCAGGTCTTAGTATTTTATCTATTCAGCCACCCAGTGTTTTTTTGACTGGAGCATTTAGTCAATTTACATTTAAAGTAACTATTGATAGGTATGTAGTTACTGCCATTTTACTATTTTTTTCTGATGGTTTTTGTGAGTCTTTGTTCCTTCTTTCTTCTCCTGCTCTCTTCTCTTACATATTAATGACTTTCCATAGTGTTATGTTTGAATTTCTTTTTCTTTTTTTGTATACCTCATAGATTTTTGGTTTACAGTTAACATGTGCTTCATACATAACAGGGTATGTTTATAGCAGTCTGCTTTAAGTTGATACTTGCTTTCAGACCATATTCTAAAATAGTTTCTACTTCCTACATTTTTGTTTTTGTCGTTTCTTACCTATTTTATGTGTTTGTGTGTATCCCTTAATTTATTATATTTGTACACAATTTTACCACTTTTACCTTTAATCTTCATACTAGCTTTATAATTGGTTGATTTCCTACCTTTACTAAGTATTTGCCTTGGAGATTTTTCGTTTCTCACATTTTCTTATTTTTAGTTTTGGCCTTTTCTTTTTTATACTTAAAAAAGTCCTGTTAACATTTCTTGTAATTATGGTTTAGTGGTGATGAACTCCTTTAGTTTTTGCTTATCTGGGAATCTCTTATTCGATTCTGAATTAGAACCTTGCTGGGTAGAGTAAACTTGGTTGTAAATTTTTCACCTTGCATCACTTTGAATATTTTATACCATTTTCTTCTGGCCTGAAAATTTTCTGTTGAAAATCTGCTTTCCTATGGGAGCTTCCTTTGTGTAACTAGTTGCTTTTCTCTTGATACTTTTAAGATTCTCTTTGTGTTTAACCTTTGGCATTTTAAGGTTAAAATACATTCATAAGGTTTAATACATTCATGATGTACCTTGCTGTGGGCTGCTTTGGGATTATTTTGTTTGGGACTGTTTGTGCTTCTTGGACTTGGATGTCTATTTCCTTTGCTAGGTTAGGGAAGTTTTCTTCATTACTTCCTCAAGTAGGTTTTCAATCCCTTTCTCTCTCCCCTCTCCTTCTGGCATCCTTATAATGTGAATGTTGGTGTGCTTGATGTTGTCCCAGAAGTCCCTTAAACATCTTTGCTTTTTAAAATTCTTTTTCCTTTTTGATCTTGTGATTGGGTGTTTTCTGCTACCTTGTCTGCCAGATAGCTGATTCAGTCCTCTGCTTCATCTAATCTGATGTTTATTTGCTCTAGTATAGTTTTTAGTTATTATATTCTTCAATTCTAATAGGTACTTTTAAAAATATTTTCTATCTGTTGAAATTCTCTTTATCTGGTAGATTGCTTGTCTATGTTTTATTTAGTTCTTTTCCTGGAGTTTTGTCCTGTTCTTTCATTTTGGACAAGTTTCTCTGTCTCATTTTGGCTGACAGTATGTTTTTAAAAAAAATTAATTGGGGAACACTGGTTAATAACATTATATAAATTGTGGGTGTACAATTTTGTATACTCTATTGCATGCTTACCACCCAAAGTCTAGCCTCCTTCCATCACCACATGTTTGGCCCCCTTTACCCTCTTTATCATGTTGCCACCCCCATCACCTCTGGTAACTACCATTCTGTTGTCTGTATCTATGAGTATGGCTTTTTTTGCTTGTTGCTTTTTGTTTTATATCCTACAAATGAGTAAATCACATTTCTTGTCATTTTGCATGTGACTTTTCACTTAGCACGATATCCTCAAGCTCCATCATTGTTGTCACAAATGGCAATATTTTACCTTTTATGGATGAATAAATGTACTGCATCTTCTTTATCTAATTATCCAGGAAAGGACATTTAGGTTGTTTCCCTGTTTTGACTATTGTGAATAATGCTGCAATGAACATAGGGGTACATATATCATTACAATTGTTTTCAAAATTTTTGAGTAGAGTCCCAGAAGAGGGATTCCTGTGTGATATGGTAGCTCTATCTTAATTTTTTGAGAAAGTGTTATACTGTTTTCCATAGTGGCCGCACCAACTTATATTCACACCAGCAGTGTACGAATTTTCTTTTTCTCCACCTCCACTCTAACATTTATTGATAACAGCTATTTCACTAGGTACGAGGCAGTATCTCATTGTGATTTTGATTTGCATTTCCCTTATAAGTAGTTATGTTGGGTATCACTAGTAAATGGGATTCTTTTCTTAATTTCTCCTTCTGATATCAATATATAGAAACATGACAATTTTCTGTATATTAATTTTATATCCTAATACTTTACCGAATTCATTCTATTAATTTTTCAGTGAACTCTTTAGGGTACGTGTGTGTATGTGTATATGTATACATACACACACACACAATCATGTCATCTGCAAATAGTGACAGTTTTACTTCTTCCTTTCCAATTTGGATGCCTTTTCTTTTTCTTGTCAGATTGCTATGACTAGGACTTTCAATACTATGTTGAATAACACTGGTGAGAGTGGGCGTCCTTGTCTTGTTTTTGATGTTAGAGGAAAAGCTTTCAGCTTTTCACTGTTGATTACGATGTTAGCTCTGGCCTGTCATGTATAGTCTTTCTCATTTTGAGGTTATATTACTTCTTATACTCACTTTGTCAAATGTATTTTCTGCATCTATTTAACTGACTGGATGATCTTGATCCTTGGTTTTGTCGATATGATGTATCACATTATTTTGTGATATTGAACCTTTCATTCCTGGTATAATTCTTTTAATTATTGAATTTGCTTTGCTAATATATATCATTGAGAATTTTCTGCATGTCTTCTTCCACTTTTAGTTTCAGTAATGCTGGTCTTGTAGAATGATGTTAAAAGCATTCCTTCTTTCCCTTCTGGTAGGGCAACCGTATGTGCTAGTGCTGAAGTGCCCTATAGTGGGGCACTTGCTCCTGGTAGGCAGCCCCACCTGCACATGCAGGAGGGGCTGTACTTTTTCTGGGTGGGAGAGCCCCACATAGCCCAGTGGGCACATACAGCAGTGCCCTGCAATATTTGCTAGATTAATTTCTGGGTGGGGGGGCCCTGTGCATGCACATGATGGCACCCTTCTGTTCCTGCTGGAGCTAGATCCGGAGGAGTGGCTGGGGACCTACTACAGCAGCCTGACAGCTTGGCCAGAGACCCTGGCTAGAGCTCCCCACCCACGATCCAAGGGCAACGGAAACAAACGGATTCCTCCAGTCCTGGAGCATTCCCCCAGCTCCAGAACAGCCCTCATGGTTCCCTAACCTTCTCTAGGTACAGCTGGCCCTCAGTTGTCTCGCAGGAGGAATTGTTCTAAATGCCGGTGTACATTCGATGTGTTCTTTGGAGAGGGTGAGCTCAGTGTCCTCCTATGTGGCCATCTTGGACTCACTTCTGAAACCAGTTACCTTATTGCACAACTTTCAGAATCTCTCCTGTACTAATGAGTGTTGTGAAACTCCAAGAGGAAAAGATATGTAGCATTTTCAGAAATTTGTCCATCTACTACCCACCCCCAATTGTGGCTACGGGGACAAGTATTTTGAGATACATTTGAAGAAACATTATTCGGACTACTAAGAAATAGTTTATAAAGTGTTAACAAGATGGACAAAAATTCAACAAGTCTCACTGCTGTACTTGCCTTGCCAATTTACTTCTTCAGAGGATTTCTACATCAAACTATAGCTTTAGCTAAAGAATTCAGCAATCGTCACAAAGCTGTCATTATCAAATTCAAAATACCCTTCCACTGTGCAGACATACACACGTCTCTGCAAGGCAAGCAGAGAAACCGCCACGATCCCTTCTTTTTTCTTTAAACAGCATTTGCCATCTATCAGTCACTGCCGTATTTTGAATCACATGGCACTTACTCCACAACGCTGCCCTTTGACTTATCCATCTATTTCCCGTATGTGCTGAAGATATATCTCATCATGCTCTTTATAGGTAAGCGTCTTTTCTGTTTTGTTTTTGTATTCTTCCTGTTTTGGTTTGTGCTGCCATCTACCTTAACAGAGAGGTCTACAAATATGGGAAAGAGCAAAAAGGAAACCTAAAACAACAAGTTAGATCTTGGTAGTAAAGCACCTTGAAATTATCATACTTTTTTCAACACATCACCTTTTTTCAACACATCACAAGATCAAATGAGTAAGAGATGAACCAGAACAGTTTTATTAGTGGAAAACCTAATTGCTATGTATGAAATATAGAAGTTTTGACCATAGACACAGTATCTATGAAAAAAAAATCTAGATGTCAAATTGAGCAGCCTTGTCTATTTCTGATTTTTCCATTTATCTCTATTTGCTTTTCTGTTTGGCATATCCTAGCAGGCGAGTGGGGAAAGGTGCTAAAGACTCAAGAAAAATGCATGCAACAAAAAATACAGTTGAAAAAATTTGATTAATTTTTTCCAGAAAACTGGGAAAAGACTTCCATTATGAAATTTTAGCTTCCCTAGCTCTAACCATCACACATCCTCAAGATAATGAGTACTGCCAGAAGGTAACAACTACCAGATATATAAGAACAACACGTAAAAGAGAAGACAAGGGTGAAACATTAGGGGGAGAGAGCTACCTTAAAGATGGGAAAAGTCCTTGCAATGAACAGAGTAGTGAGACGGGGAGTTTACTTTCCTTCTGCAGAAAGTCTGGACACTTTTCAAGCATTCCTTCTCCAAATCTGCCCTGCAAGGGTCCCACCCTGGACTCCAGACAGCACTCTAACTGCGTTTTAAAACTGTGGTCCTTTCCAAAGGAATGGTTAATCAGTCTTTCTTACTTTTACCGTTTCCTTCTCACATTAGGTATGTATTTTACCTACAGTCATCTTTACTCAGAAAGAAGAGACATCCTCGGAGTCTTTTTCACTAAAAAGAAGAAAACGTGAAGCACACCGTTCTGATGTGACATAAGACACAACAGGCCTGGTGGATTCTGCTACAGTAAAGTCAACACAGGAAGAATTCTGGTGGAAAAGTACCCGTATTTGACAACAATCTGTGACGGCAGTCTATGATTCTCACATGTTATATTTTCAAAACATATACTCTGAACAACATGTTTCTCTAAAGCTATGGATTTTATACAAGTTAAATTTATATTGTATGGAGCCTGATTATTTTGCTGTAAGGGTAATGAGAAATAGATTAACTGGAGTAGATTCAATTAAATTGAGAAACCAAAGTTGTTAATCTTAACTTACATCTATTTCTTTCACTTCTGAATTTCCAAGTAGCAGCAGATCCATGGGAGGGCAGTGATGTGAGACACGCTCTGCTGTTGTCTAGAGGAACATATTTACAGGCAGATGTCACCGTTCCCAGAGGTAACACTCACCTTAAACATCAGACACACTTAGAACAGCAAATATCCTTCCGAACCCTAAAAGAGTATTCGTTAGTGATTATAAAAGTTACTTGGGCTTCGATGCCTTAAAAGAGGAACCAGATGAAAACAAAAGAGACCTTTGATAAATCCACAATTAATGTCCCATATTCCTTTTAAAAAGTCAGGCCACATCTATCTTCCAGGGAGATAAAAGTTACAAAACTATAGTAAGTCATTTAAAGGAGGTAAGAAAATTAAGAGCTAGTCATGTTTCAGATCATTTATTACAATTTAACTATTGCTAATTACCATAATGTCAAATACAAGTCATCACTGATAAGTTTTGAAAACTGATCCTGTCTTTGAAGATTTAAAATATATATGAATAACTGACTAATGGAATCATTTGGGAACCACTGGTATATCATTCACTTTTCTTGAAAGAATCATAGAATCTTATTATCCAGCAACTATATAAAAAGGGTGCTAAATATTTTGTTACATATAAACCAGGTGGTAAAAGTGTAATTACTAAAAAAATGGCAGTCTTGTGCCACTAAATAAAACAGTTGAAAAGAAACAATTGAGAATTAACAAAGATAACTGATATCTATAAATTTAACGTCATATTTAGATTTTAAAAGCATTAAGATTACCCATTTAAAAAGCTGCATTTTATTTTGCTTTTAAAGTTGCTTATTTTACTTCTAAATTTAAAAATCACTGAAGGCTTTAGTGTGCGAAGAGAACAGAAGCCCTAGTCTAGCTTCCTCCAGTACAGAGGGCTGCACACGCTGCTGAAATACACATCTAGAATCACTGAAACGAAGATAAAGAACTAGAGAAACTACACTTTCAGTGGGTCATTATAAAAAATTACAATTTCATTACTAAATGATACTTTAATTTTCGAAAGCAAATTATCTGAAGAAACTTCCTACTTCTTAAAATGAAAGACCAAAAAGAAACACAAGTAAATTTATAATTATAGTAATTTTGAAATAGAGATGTGCGTTGACAATAATTTGAGGTATGTGCAACAACTGTTAACATAAGATCTGTAATTTCCCATGGGGACATAGTCACGATTGTTAGCGTCATTGTGGTTGGTTGCTTACATTAAAACTGACACACTAAATTTCATTAGAGATCAGTGAAAGTAAGGGTGTACTTTCTTCTCCCACTCAAGTTCATGTTCCCAAGGTTAAGTAAACAAGAAAGTAACCAGGTAGCTAATTGGATGTCGCCAAGAGTGCGAACTTCACCCCTTTGGCCATCTGCTCAAACTGTGTCCCTCAAACCTCAATTCTGTTTTGTTCAGTGCGATCAAGATCAAAGGCTTAGTCTCTCGAGTCTGACTGATACAGATGAAATAGGAGCCACTGGATGTTTTGAAAGCTTAAGATATAACTTTTAAATGATCTTTCTTTGGAGTTTCAAATGCCAAGGCGAATTACCTGAATTTCCAAGTAATCCAAGCAAAGGAACAATAATCACAGCAGCAGTGCCTCTGGTGAAGGAAAAAAACCAAAAAGAAAAGCTGCACCATATCAACTGCTGTGGAGAATTTACTTATCACTCAGCAAAAGTCTACTAAAAACTCCAAGTAAAACACACCCACTCACCCACACGCAATATCAGAGTCCCTGAGCTTTCCTTGATCAAAGTAGTTGAAACAAGACAATAGCAAGCACTTCCAACACACTCGTTCAGTTAGGTGAGTTTTATTTTACTGTAGTGTGCTTTCCATGAACCACTCTTATCCTGGGCTTAGCTTTTGATCCAATAAACAGGTTAACCTTAGTAGAATGAGTTGACCCCTAATCGGCTGCATACACATGCCTAATGTTCACTCAACAAGAAACACTTATTTTGTGCCAAAATGTGCCAGACACAGGTCAACGTGATAAAATCTTTACCAGGCTTCCTGCAAACATGTTTGTTATTAAAAAATGTACTACATCCGCCCTGGCTGGTGTGACTCAGTAGACTGAGTGCCGGCCTGCGAACCAAAGGGTCATCAGTTTGATTCCCAGTCAGGTACCTGCCTGGGTTGCGGGCCAGGTCGCCAGTAGGGACCGTGTGCAACAATACATTGATGTTTTCCTCTCTCCCCTCCCCCTCTCTCTGAAAATAAACGAAACCTTAAAAAAAAAAATAAAATAAAGAATGTACCACATCTCATTGAAGTCCCTAAGAGAGTTAACTTTTTTCTTAACCATACCTTATTTTGCCTATATTGAGCAAATTGTCACATAGAATGTTTCTTTCAAAAGTTGAAGTAGCTAGAACATCTATAGCTAAATGTTTCTCTGGATAAACTTACATTTATTTAAATTTATGCACAAAGACAACACAGTTACATTTTATTTTACTGTGCTAAAGTTCAAAGTAATTTAAATAAAAACTCTGCTTTTTCCTCAACATCTTCCTTTCATTTTGTTTTTCCTGTGTTTGGATAACTTTTACTTTATTCTTCTGGATCTAAGTGATATGCTAATTTTGATTTGGTTCTTTTCTCCAGATCATTTATTCAAAATAATTCCAGGGAGCAGTGGTCACAGAATTAACCAGAGCGCCTGTTTAAAATGTGGTTTCCTTTTTTTTCCCCTCAATCCCTCCAATCCCTCACCTCCCCTGCCCCCCACTAGCTGTCATCCTGCTCTCCGTCTACGAGTCTGTCCCCATTTTCCTGGTTAGTCCAGTTTGTTCATTAGATTCCACATGTGAGTGAAATCACCTGATACTTGTCTTTCTCTGCCTGTCTGGGCTGCACTGAAGACCTGCGGACTCAGCAGCTTCGATAAGGGCCCGGAGCCTGCGTTTTCATAGGGCCCTCAAATGAGCCTCACGCACATGACCGTTTGGGAGCTGCTGCTTTTGAGTGTACTGTGTTTCAGCTTTGGACAGAAAATTGCTAATAAGAACTATTTAAAAGTAAAAGTTTTCTGCCCTGGCTGGCGTGGCTCAGCGGATTGGGCGCCAGCCTGCTAACTGAAAGGTCATCAGTTTGATTCCTGGTCAGGGTGCCAGTTGGGGTTGTGCAAGAAGCAACCAATCGCCCCATTTCTTCCTCCCCTTTCTCTGAAGATAAAATATTAAAAAAAAAAGTTTTCTGTGCATTTTCTTACACTTAAATAGTTTTTCAAGATACTAAGTAGGAATTATTAACCAACTAATCTATCTTTGCTAAGGTAGCTGGTATTTTAAATCTTGTTTTAACGAAGGTTAGTCAATTGTCTATGAAAATCAATTGGTAAAAATATCCCTTAATTCATTAGATAATGTTGGAGTCCTCTGCGTACTTACTTCGCGGTGCTCAGCCGAACCATGGGGTCCTGTGAGAGAAGATGTGCTCTGGAGTTAGGAACACTGGTGTTGACGGGAAATCCAGCTCCAGTGTTTACGTACTGAGTGACTCCCCAGCTTCCAGTTTCCGTAACTGCCCAGGGTGGTTGTGCAGAGCAGCTGAAGGGTGGCACAGTAAGCCTTTGTGAATTACAAAGGGCTGCACCGGAGCAGGAAGTCTGTGGCATGCTTCCTGGATGCTTTCCTTCATTGCATGATGGCTTCCTGATTGGTGTTTTCTGAACATAAGCTCCGTGAGGACTGGGATGCCCTGTCTTGTTCACTTTGCATCTTAGAACCTTGTCTGGTGGGCAATGGTAGACAATTGTTTTGCAAATCTGACTTTATGGATTACTACTAGTACATCCAGAAAACAAAAATTTTAAGAAATCTGTCAAATTAGGTGATGTTTCCATTATATTTGATTAGTCTCAGAGTACTTCATGTTCAGAAGAAACCTAATATGTTTTTAAAAATTTCATATGAGTTTCTTTTCTTAATGCGCTACTTGCTTCTGTGCTTTGTTAAGGAGAACACTTAGTTAAGAAACACCCATTACCTTACCAAGTCCCAAGGTACACAGCAGGCCTGCGTTCAAGCATTACAGCTACTATTTTCAGTGAAACATATAAAAGTTCTATTCCATTTCTATTCCATTTTAGAATTTAGAAAGCATAGTTTTGTATTCTTTCTTTTAACCCTCACAGCTACTTCGTGAGATAGGTTATTCCTTTTACCCAAGAAATAAACCAAAGTCAGGGAGTCATCCCTGTCTTTTTTCTTCAGTTTCATATCCAATAATTGAGCTGGATATTACTTCACAGGTTCCCTATGTTTGAAAAGAATTGAATGACCTTCTGAAATTACAATTTAAAAAAATTTCATACTGCTTGTGAATATTAATAGATTACATGCTAACTTACTAGTTCATAAATACAATACGTATCATACATTTTAAGAGACTTTAGAATTTCCAGATTCAGAATAAAGTATTTCCTTCCAGGAAATCTGAAAGCACATTCCTTACCCTGGCCCAGAGTGGTGATGAACACATTTACACACGAAGGTGATGCTGTGAGGTGGCTTCCATAGGAGTGACGAGGGGTGTGCGCCGCTGCAGCCGCACTCTGTCCCGTGGTTCCACCTGAAATGCCCACTGCAGACCACGGGCCGGATTGGGTCAGAGATGCAAACTGACCAGAGATGTAGCCAACAACTCTGACTTTAAGGAAGGCCCCATTCTCTTCACCAAGTGATCTGATGTATTTTCTAAAACAGCAATTTACTAAAGTGCTTACCATAAATCTAAACCTACTGCTTACTTTCAAAGTGATTAAGTTATTTCAAGATACTAGTTGAGTCCTTAACAAAGTCTTATTCCGTATATGATTATAATATCAATCTCTTTGGTTAAAATCATTTGGAGAAATTAACTGTCAATTAACTTCAAAAAAAGGTTATTAACAACTTATTAGTTCCCACAGAGCCATGAGATACAAATTCAACACAAAGAAGATATTAGGCACTTACATGAATCCCAACATCTGTTCCAAACCCAGAATCAGGGCGTCTGTATATTTCTGAGCCACACAACATGGCTTTAACCCACACTTCAATATCTCAGCATACCGTTTGTCTCGGCAACTTATGACTTCAAAAAATAACAGAAGGTGACTGGTGAGGGAACTCTTCCTTTTGGATAGAGTTTGGAACATTTGGTCTGAAAAAGCAGAGATGTCTGTTTTGGGGAAAAAAAGTGAACTATCCTAAGGGAATAATTAATTCTTACCTGAGGTCATACAGGTAACCAACTGAAGCGGGGTTACTATTCCAATGATCTCTGTCTTAGAATGTTGAGATTCTAAAATTTTTAGATTTTCAAATTTAGAATCTTCCGTTTTAGACTCTTTAGAGATTCCCATGAATAGGAAACCCCTACAAATTTTCAAGACTGCTGGCGACAAAAAGGGGAGCCAGGGAAGGGGGGTCAGAGGCACATCTTACCACTCCGTTTGTACTCCTCTGTGTCCTTGCCAAGGGCAGGGGCAGGAATGAAGTCTGCACGGAAGGGGCTGACTCCTCCTGCTTTCCTTGAGCGTTAGTCAGCTCTCTCAGGGAGAAAACTGCAGCGTCGTCCTTCAGTGCCTACTTCCTCGTCTCTGTTCTTTATTGCCACCCATGTTTGCAACCCGGCCCAGGAATCTACATTCCTTCGACCCACGGAGGACCTGTTCCTTTGCACTGTGGCTCCTAAACTTCCCAGTTCTGGAGACTTACTAACACGAGGCAGGATTATTTCTTTGATCTGACTACAGCAATCTACGTTAAGCATATAAACCATGGGTTTAATAGAGCATATTAAACCACAAGCATATTAAAACCAAGGTTTAGTCCTTGGTGGAAGTTTCCATCTTGAAGTGCGTGTTGATGATGAGCCTGACATAGTAGGAGAATTGGATCTGAAGTTCTAGGAGCTTGGTTCTAGGAACGGCTCTGCCACTCCTAAGATGTGTTCTCTCCATTTAAAAACAGAAAACAATGCCTCCTCACAGTCGTGTTGCAAGAGTTAAAAAAGACAACATGAGTGGAAGCTCTAGGGCACTGTCTGGCGTCTAACAATAAATATGAGATGAATTTCCACCTCTCATTGAAGGATGTATGAGAAACTAAGTGGGGAAAGGGAAGCCGGCTTCTAACATAAATTTCCTACCCCTTTGCTTCCTTGAAATTCATTTCCCTCCAGCTCCACCTCTAAAGAAGAATGCATATAAAATACTGGCACTGCAGGTAAATACTACTTGAGAACTCGCGTTCCCTTCCTGTTTTTTTCTGTAGGCATCTCAGCAAAAGAAAGAACTGAGACCTGGGAACAGAATGTGAGTTACGTGGTGAAACGCAATTACTTGAGACCTAAAAGCATAAATGCAGCTATTTGAAAAACAAAACTAGTAGATCTATTTTATCCTAAGTAGGTACGCCTGGTGACAATATCAAGGTAATGTCACATGGGAATGCTGAAAGTCCCACGGTGCTTACAAAGCAGCAGGCACCGCACGACGGCATGACAGACACAAAAGCACACTATTCCAGGGACACGAGACCTCTCCCCAGCGATCCTATGCACCGTACAGCGGTAATGCTGTGTGGTTGGCCAACGGCAGCTCTGATTAATGGCTGCAGGAAGAGAAGATAATGAGCAAACATCAAAAGTAAAATGCTGGCTGATTCTCAAGCCTATGAGTGAAATGCAACCCTCGAGGATACTGTCACATGCCTTCATTTACTTATCATTAGGCCACTAGTCGTCCTGATTAAGATGGAGATTTGTACTTATGAAAAAGATTAATCTTTCAAGGAGGTATTTGTCATGTTTTTCTTGCCTAGCATTCCATAATCTTTCTTCTGGGGAGCCCAGTACAGGGGGACGTATGACCCAGGCTTGGTCAATTAGAGTACCCCACTTATGAGGGACTCACATGTGACTCAAGATGATTCGGAGCCCTCCCCCTGTTGCTACTGCCACACCTGCGAGCAAAGGCACCTTTCCTTCCTTTGAGGTGACTGGCAGCCGTCTCAACTACGTGGAGTGACCCGAGAGGAACGGAGCCTGATGGCATTGTCTCACTCACTGGATGCAGCTGTGCCCGGTCGCATCTGCTCTAACTCTTGGTTTGTGAACAGAGTTATATTCTCCCTTTTAGCTGAAGTCATTTTCCACTGGGTAATTTTCACCTGCATTCCAGAGACTCAAGCAGAAGAAAATCATAGCCATTGCTAATGAGTCTGATTTAGCAGCTGTTTAACACCATGCTTATTATTTAAATGCGTATAGCAGTTCGAAGAGAATACTTCATCAATAATAACAAAAGATGTCTAACTCATTGAGTCAATGAATGTCCTCTAGATACTTACTGAAAATAGACCATAACACCTCCGCCAACACTATCGCTTGTTTTTGCTAGTAAAATCTTACCTATGCCTTAAAACAAAGAAAATTCAGAAAATTCAGGAGATTATTTTACTAGAATTTTTTTTGGAGGGAGGAACCTATACAGTCAAAGTTTCACAATGAAAATCTTAAGGTGGAACTCTAGCCAAATCAAGGAAAGTTCAAGTTTCCGTTTCAGTCTCCACTGGCCTGGGGACCAAAGCAATGCCCCCTCGCCCGGCATTTATGGCTCAGACTGGTACGGTAACTCTCAGCATCACGTCTCAGCGATCCCAGACACAAATTCCGAGAAATTTCTTCTGTGTGTGGTTTTCCTGTTCCAGCGGAGAACGCGGCTGGCTATGGCAAAACCGCTCACCAACCATATGCTCTGGTCCACACGGCTTTCTTCTTAAACTCTGGGAGGACTCTTAGGGACAGCAGCGTGGCTAAGGGGACAAAAAAAAGTGCACTGCTGCATTTGGTGGTGCTTCACTTGCAAAGGTAATTTAGATTAAAAATGTATAAGAACAGAACTTGCCTTTTTCTCTCACCTGGCTAACCTTCAGGACTTAGGCTTCCCATGAAGCCTTAGGCAGATTGTTAAAGGCAGAAAACCACTAATAAAGACTGGGGGGAAATTTTATTTTGTTTGCAGCCAGCTCAGGGGGAAGTTCTGCAGGATTATAACAAAAACTGACTTCAGGGATGTTGGTGATACTCTTTTCCTTAATCTGGGTGCTGATTACATAGGCATGTTCCCTTTATAAAAATCTACTTGTGACTTGAGTACTTTTCTACATGAATGTGATTTTTCCATTAAATACCTAGTTATAAGGTAAATAAACAACAACAACAAAACCCCAGCACCTGATCCCATGAGGAAGTCAGGCTCAGGGACTCAATGGAGCAAGCGTGACTGTACTATATTTGAACATGTCCCTGGAAGTCCCACAGCTTTTCTTATCTGTCATGGGTCCCTCAGGGATCAATTTAAAACAGGGAAGTTCTGTGCCATGCCTGTAGGTAACTTATTATAAATACTATTTTAGAACATTAATATAAATATATTGAGATGTTACTTAAAATATAATAGAGGGAAGGAATGCAGGTAAGCCAGAGTTACACAATTATTGTATAAGACCCTAATAAGCCCTTGAATATATAATCAAGTTGAGTATATATTTTCTTGACCCAAATAACTCTTCCTCATCAGTAACAATTGTTTGTTCTCTTTATAACCTAAGACAGTGTATGTCTGGAGCAACCATGGTGTTATGGACCCACGGCCATTAGAAATGAGTCCAAATGCCCTAATGCAAACAAAGGGGGAAACCCTAGCAGCCAATCTCCAGGGATGGACCCAGTGGAAACAGGCCAGGCCCCAGCCCTCAATGTCCATGGAGTTCTGTGACTGAGCAGAGCCACCTTCAGAGACACGCCCCCCACCCACACTCTGTGGGTGGGGAGATGAATCAGAACCAGTATTTTAGGAGATTCTTGCTTGTTTGGCATGTAATAAAGTATAGCACACTTAAACTAAAACATGGCCATGCTGTGACTCCAGGCTGGAGAGAGGCCGGATGGACTGTCGTGAGAGCAGGGGGACGGGCACCCTTGCCAGGTGTCAGCCCTAAGAGACGGATGACAGTGCAAGCTGTCTTGGGCCGCAGAGCCAATTCCTAAAGGACTTCTCATATTTGAGTAAAAACATCTACATAACTTTCATAGAAAGATCTCCTGTGTTTGTGGGTCCTGTAGTCGTAGTTTAACAAACCAACAGAGGAGCACCATGAAAATACAAAAACCACCCAGCTCCCCGACACTTAGAGAATGTCCACTCCCTTGGAAAATACTCGGCAGCCATTAAAAATACGATTACGAAGCCAGTGTAAGAACATGTTCAATGCTCTAAAAATGATTTTAAAATTAAAAGGCAGTATTCAAAGTGTCTATGTATGTTTTGTCAATTATTTACGACTTTATGTTAAAACAACATGTACACAGACGGAGCAAAAACTTCTTAGGAAAAATATCAAAGTTAATGTTGGCCAGTGGGATTCTGGATTCCTCTTTTAACGAATTTTCTAAATTTTAATTAAAGCCATATTTTACAATTACAATAAAACATTTAAATAAAAGTTAAATTGAAGGACACAAATACTCTTTTTTAAATCCAGTTTCTAACTCACAGTGCCACTCCAGCCACAGCTCCAGGCTACTTCTCTGAACTGAACCACGAAGAGCCCTTTCCGGAACCCACACCCACCAAATGCCGTTTTGCAGCACTGACAACGTGAACTCTTCACCTACATTGGGCCTACAGCGTGGAAATCATACCTCTTAAGAGATCTCTGGATCTTGCAGAGAGGCCTTCCTTAGGGCTTTCCAAGAGGTTGAACAGCCAGTCAATGAACTAGGATGAAAACGAAGAGCAGTATTAGTGAATTAGTCAGAGCCCAGGCAGACCCTTGTGCCCACGCACCTGTGGATCAGTGCACCAGCCCCTGGGTGACACCTGACTGGGCTGGGAGAGTCCCTGGAGAAAGGGACGAGGCACAAGATGTTAAAGACAGACATAGCTACTATTTAGTCAGGTGACCCACAAAGTCAAACCTCCTTCCCTTGCTGAATACCCTGAGCCCTGCTATGGGTGGTAAGAGTGAGGTACACCTGAGCCCCAAGGGCCTCCTGTGTGCCATGAACATTCTCGCGTGTTACTCTGAGAAGACCAGGCAGGTCAAGAGCCTTGCCCAATTCCACTCTCAATGAAGAGCAGAGTCAAGAGTTGAAGCCCAGTGTGCCTGGCTCCAAAGCCTGACTTTCTTTCTTGGCATTGTGCTGCCTGCTACCTGGGTCTGTGTGCACCCAGGCCTAGGCTCCTAGGCTGGGCGTATTTGTAAAATAAAATATGTTTCTGTAGATAAGAATAGTTTATGCCCAAATGCATCTGAAATAGTAAGTGGAAATGTAGGAGAAAAGGCATAAAATAATTTATTAGGTAGAGCCAAGTGTGTTAACTGCAAATCAATCCTGCAAATAAAGTGGAAACTCATATTCCTCATGAGTTTGACTGATTTCCTAGGGTGCAGCCAGAATCAGTTGTGAATCAGACAGGAGGTAATTTCAGCGACTCCTGAATGTTGCCAACCTTGACTCATTTGAACTTTGGACATAGAAGCTGTGCTGAAGGAAGAGTAAAATAGAGAGAAAAAAATATTCCTAACTCCCTGCTTTAATTAAAAGTTTGTTTCTTTGTTTATTTCCCTTTTATCAACTTTGTTTTAAAATATCCTACCGGTAAAGTAAATATGCTGAGTGGAGATGTGCGTAGCTGAACTGTGGGTGTGCAGTTCAAAGTGTTTTTTACACACTCGTGTTCAGGTTTTATGAATAAGCTACATGAAGTTAGTTTTAAGCTTTCAACCTCATAAAAATCCAATTTTGATTAAATGACATTCAGAAAAGAATCTTTCAAACAACTATTAAAATAAGGCTAGGTCAGAACCACGTCATGAGAATTCCAGGAAAGCACAGTATTTTCATACGCTCTGCACGAAAACTAGTAGCCTGGAAAATCTTAGTGTCAAAAACCAAAAGGTACCTCCTACAGCGTGGATCTCCCTGAGGGCAAGGGTGGTAGACCTGTACAAATCTCCCCGCAGTCTCTAGCACAAGCCAGGAGCACCACGGCACCGGGAGCCGGGCTGCAGCACGAAGTGAGCTGAGCTACAAGAGGATGGATGCTCCAGACTCACGCTCCCCCGCAGGAGATTTCCCTGAGTCCCGCCCAGGCACGTTGATCCCGTTGATCGCCCCAGTCCTTGTTCATCACCACCGAATCCTTCTTTATCATACCATCCTGCAATCTGGAACTTTGTCTTCCTCGCTTGGAGAGTCTGAGCTCTCAGATACTCATCATTTCACCTCCAGGAGCAAAAACACATGTGCCTTCAATAAACGAATGCATGAACAAGCTCTTCCTCCCACCTCACCTGCTCTGTAAGCAAGTTGTTACACTGTCATCGTCAGCCTTAATCTCTGAGGCTCCACATCTGGCTGAGATTTGGGGCTGAGCATGAAAGCCTGTGGTGTGATTTCAGTTTCACTTAAACTGCCACTTCAGATCCACAGCAGAAACTGACGAGGAGCAAGTGGCCGCCTGCCCTGAGAAGCAGGTGGCTGTGAACCTCACCTTCTGGGTCTGTTCCTTCCACGGCTCTTTCTGCAGCAGAAGCAGCATGCTACTGGGTAGGAGAGTGAAAGCCTCCTGCAGCGTGGTCCTGTGCATTGGACTTGTGCCAAGGAAGCTTGATGCTGGCTCAGCAGGGCCATTTTCTTGATGCCATGGCAACCAACTGGCACTGAGACCGAGGAGGAGAGGGCCAGCGTGGTCTGCCCATGCGACCACTGCGGCCGCAAATATCAGCAAGAAGAAGTCCAAAGCCTACAATGGAGATTGAAACAAGGCGAGGTCACATGTTTTCACAATTCAAAGTAACACATGCTCACGTGTACAAGCCCCATCAATGATGCACTGTTATCTTCTCCTTCACTCACCCCTCCTTCTGCCCCACCCGGCTCCAGGAGAGGAACTGCACCGACGAACAAACTCCGTTTCCATGCTTAATAAAGAGACAATGTAGGGCTTTGGTAGGTTTCTGGGATCCTCTTTTGTGAATACAGAAGGCTTATCAGTTTCATTATTATTGCTCTAACATTTCAGGAGAAACATAATTGAGTTCCTAATCATACTGAGATCCAAATACTCATGCGATTTCGTGTTTTCAAAGATATTAAAAAATTAAATAAGATATAGAGATATTTAGAAGTATATTTCTAGTCTTACTATATTTTTGAACAATAACAAATAACTCTCCTTGTCCACGTTAACGAATCTGCCTAGAACCCACCCCTTTAGATTCTAGACTCACACAGACAATTGCAGAAATGGCGGTGACACAGGCCCCCCTGCGCCGTGGGACTGCCATCATTTAAACTACACTTCTTTCTGCTTGTCTGTATTGTCTGGGTTTGAAAGAGTTTCATAAGAAAACAGAGAAGACTAAAAAAAATTTAGGGATCAGAAGAAAAAGAGCACAGATCATGCTAGTTTAAAAAAGTTTAAAAATAACTCCTCAATCTCTTAAAAGTCCTATTCTTGCTAACCAAAATTCTAAAACACACACGACTCCTCAGAAAAGTGGGGCAGAATTGCAAACAACATTTCAAGTTCCACACATCTTTATTCACAAATGAAACCCGTGAAACATGTCTATAGGGAAAAAAAATATTTGCCTAAAAAGTGCACAGTGGGTTGCTAAGAAAATGAGGCAAGTGGCAAGGTGCTGTTATCATTTTATTTATCAATCTTTTTCTTTTTTAACATACCCAGTATCAGTGGTTGTTAACCTTTTTTGGGTCACAGGTCATTTTGAAGGTGTGCTGAAAACCCCTGATATATGCACACACACCTGTAAGTGCTGGCACACAAGTTACTTGCATATGCTCCAGGAATCTCTTCAGACCAGCTGTGTGAGGCCTCTTGGGCCAGTGTGGAGGCCAGAACCCTGTAGCCCACCTCCTTTGTGGGACCAAACCTAAGTACATAGGACCCTGGGTTCCCTCTCCAGCTAGTGTCTGCTGCCTGTTAAGGAATGTATTCTGCTGGGATATTTTTTCAAAGGTCAGCCCTAGGTGTCTCCAAGAGCCTGGTAAGAACATGCATTTGTTTGTGACATCAGAGTTGTCACCACTGTTATTTCCCAAAAATAAAAGCAAGGAGGAAAAGAAAGCTACAAGCAGCAACATACTCCTCTTTTAGGAGAGCCAACATAAGTTCTGTATTTTAACCCTTTCGGTACGGGTGCTGGATATATCCGGCGCCCATCTGATGACCTGTGTGGAGGAGCGCCGGATATATCCGGCGTCCAAGTGGCAATCCGTGCTTGCAAACGACATCTACAGTTGGTAAAACTCTATTCTGTTTTACTGGCGTATTAGATGAGGATCATATGTGTATATAGTTTTGTATATAATCTTGTATATAATCATATAATCTGTATATAGTTTTTATAAATTTTACTTATATAATTGATAGAATTTTATATAACTATCTCTTAATATTAAAGTTACAAACAACACTTGGAAAAAAAGCATTGTTTTATTAAGCATAGATCTTATATAAGGTTAGGAAAGTCTTCACACAAAGGAGGACTGACCATGTGCTATGTGTACATTTTCGGCACGGCACCTCGTACAGCGGGAGTGTCGCGGCGGAAAGAGCGCTCGTACCGAAAGGGTTAAGAAAGCTACAAATTACTTCTCTAAATTGTACCTCATCGAGAGCCACATTGGGAACAGGTGTTGACTGGTAAGTAACATTTCGGATATAGCCCATCAGTTCCAAGAGCCATTCCATTCTCTTCAACACATCTGAAAAGAAAAAACAAACAAACCATTTTCTTACCCAGCCAAGGTTTTTTCTTTGAAATGCAAAACAGAACAGTAACGACTGTCATAACGCAAGCAGAACAGCTGGTGAGGGCTTCATGAAATCGCCTCTCACGGGACTGGATGGAGACTTGCGCTTGTCCGTCAGAGTGGACACTCTTTGCACCAAACGGCTTTCGTAGTCTTCGTTTTTGGCAGCTAATTTATTCTTCAAACTACCCACCCACTTGTGATCAAATGCATTTCTCGGAGTTTCTTTCTGAACATTAAACACACTTTGGGAAATCTGGCACACCAAACAGCCAGTAATGTTGAATCTTGGATTACTTGTTTTTATAGTTCTTAGCTTAAATGTTCCCACTTTATGCCAAAATCAGAGAAAAAAAACCTATCCAAAGACATAAAAGGAAAACTAGAAACCAGCTGTTATAGGGTAACTGGAGAATAAACAACATAAATATTGATTTTTTTCCTTTTTTATTTTTTAAAAATGAGGTTTCCCGTTACAGTAAAAACTACTTGAGAAGGTTTTCAAAATTAAGGTTAGAATCAATGGCAATATCAAAGTTATTTCAATTTGCTTCATGTATCTTCATGCTTAATTGGGAACACCTACTGGATTTTTTTCTTGATAAATACAGTGTTGATTTAGAGGAAAAAAAAATCTAGTTTCTCATTACAAGTCCATTTTTCAATTGGTGAAGCACTAACGCAGATATGAGACCACCATTTCAACTGCCACAGAGGTAGAGGAATCAAAATTTCCTCTACAGTTTTGAAAAGAATATTACAATTATGTGTGCCCGTTTTCTCCCAAAACTCTACAGATAAAATAGATAGGGAAAACCAGGCAAAGAAACATAAGTCACTTGCCTATGGTCACAGGGCTTCCCAGCTACATCTCGTCCGCGTAAGCCAGGTGCCGCTCGGAACCTGAACGTAGACTCGGGAAAGTCTAAGCCTGTGACCAAAGGCACAGCAGGGGAGCTGAAGGCGCTCCCTTTTCACTGGACTCTCAAACCCCAAACGTCTAAAATGGTTTCAGGGATGCTCCGTATGATTCATTAGCAGAGCCTCGGCCTGGAACTTCTGGCTTGAGGACATAGGCAGGTTGTCCAGATTTTGTTCTTCTCACTTCTGAGAAGTTCTTCGACAGAGTAACTATTTAATTTCATTGTTTGTTTTTTTGTCTGGCTGTTAAACAACTACCCAAAAGCCACTTTCATGAAAACATCAGGCATAATCAATGGCTATCCTGTCTGTTTGAGAAACTGAAGCAGACAGAATCTCCCTGACAGACTTGCTTAAATCCTTGAGGGCCAAAAAACAAGATAAAAATCCTCAGAAGAATTTGTTCCTATCTCCAGTGCGTAGATGTTGTGAGATGTAACTGCTCATTTCCATCCAAGGCGCTCCTCATTTGGGGTAACCAGGCCTCACCTGTGTCAAGAAGCACTCAACCAGTGTCTAAGTTAAGGAAACGATGACAACCCGGAAGGGCTGGTAGCAGACCTGCCTGTGCCCGATATGCGCCCACGCCGGCCTCACCTGTGTTGGCGTGGCTAGTGATCCGTGCGTGGTATAAGGTGTGCAGCGCCATCCAGGCCAGCATGTCTTTTTCACGGTGCTGAGCAGCAACACTGAGCATGTCAGTCAGGCTCATCAAGGGGAAACGTCCTTGAGAGACCAAGGACAGTCTGACAAAGGCGGCCTTTTCTACGCTGCTCTGCAAAAAAGCAAACTGTTCAGTTGCTATTAAGTTCACTGAAGTCGTTACAGGACCTCAGGGCAAGGGCAGAACAGAAAGGGTCACAGTGAAGCTGGTTATTATTCCAAATGCTAAAGCTGTTCATTCCCTGCGGCATGTGACCTCTCTGCCTGTGTCCTCCATTAACATGTGCATGTAGATGGAGCGTTGTAGTGTCACCTGCATGCTCCACTAACATGTGCATGTAGATGGAGCATTGTAGTGTCACCTGCGTGCTCCACTAACATGTGCATGTAGATGGAGCGTTGTAGTGTCACCTGCGTGCTCCACTAACAGGTGCACGTAGATGGAGCATTGTAGTGTCACCTGCGTGCTCCACTAACAGGTGCATGTATATGGAGCATTGTAGTGTCACCTGCGTGCTCCATCAACATGTGCACGTAGATGGAGCGTTGTAGTGTCACCTGCATGCTCCACTAACAGGTGCATGTAGATGGAGCGTTGTAGTGTCACCTGCGTGCTCCACTAACATGTGCATGTAGATGGAGCGTTGCAGTGTCACCTGCGTGCTCCACTAACATGTGCATGTAGATGGAGCGTTGCAGTGTCACCTGCGTGCTCCACTAACATGTGCATGTAGATGGAGCGTTGTAGTGTCACCTGCGTGCTCCACTAACATGTGCATGTAGATGGAGCGTTGTAGTGTCACCTGTGTGCTCCACCAACATGTGAATGTAGATGGAGCATTGTAGTGTCACCTGCGTGCTCCACTAACATGTGCATGTAGATGGAGCGTTGTAGTGTCACCTGCGTGCTCCACTAACAAGTGCATGTAGATGGAGCATTGTAGTGTTACCTGCGTGCTCCACTAACATGTGCATGTAGATGGAGCATTGTAGTGTCACCTCCGGTTTTCTTAGAGAAGCCATAAATGATTTCAGGGGTTAAGTGGGGATGATATTTAGTAAAAATACACAAATAATAACAATGATCACACACACAGTAGTTATCATGTGCCTGGCACCATTCTCAGCACTTAACCTATATTGATTTGGCAGCGCATAGGACTCTGGGGGACCCTGAGACCCTTTTAGAGGATCCGTGAGGTCCAACTATATGCATAATAGCCTCAAACTGTAGTAATTAATATTCATTATATTTTTCACTGCCACTTGAATTTTTTTAAAAATCTAGTTTCACTTAAAATATCCCTGTAAATGGAAATTATTAGATTCATTAAACCTTTGCCCTTGAGTACACATCTTTTCAGTGTTCTGTGTGACAAAATGGGGACCACATATGAGACTTCTGCTGCATGCCAGCGTTATGACGGCCGTCTCAAGGAAAAACACTTGTGACACTGAGCTGTTAAGCTGCAACGGCAACTCTTCCCATGGAACACCTGTGGTTATTCAACCTGAGTATCTGAAAGACCATTTTCTTAAAACTGAGGAAATGAGACCGTCACTTCAAGGAAAATACTTGACAGTATTCACTGCCAATAATAAAACCTGAACTTTCAAACACAAATTAGATTTTTGGAAAACCTGTATCTGCTTATATGAGTTTGGCAGCTTCCCAAAACAGAAAAGACTTTTCTCATGAGATTGTTGGCGATATTAACAAATATGACATTTTGATATTATATAATGAAACAAATCAACATTTGAAAGATTTTCAAAACTTAGGGATTCAAAATCTTTCAAACGGCCAACATATGATGTTACAAAATCGTGCACTGGTAACAGACCGAGAGCACAAGACAGACCGAAGGACTTAAGGCAACAGAGTATGTGAAGCCCACTGATCACTTCAGATTCCACACAACTGCAGCCAACCGAGAGGGAACTGCCGCCTGCGAAATTCTGATGCAACATCAGAGAAAGATACCCATAAATCATCCGACAAGCCTATGAACACACTCTTCCCTTTCCTACCTGCGTATCTGTGTGATGCTGGGTTTTCTGCACACACTTCAAAATAATGAACAACAGGTTGGAAAAAAAGCAACAGCTATGAGGCTCCGACTGTTTTCTATTAAGGCAGACATTGAAGAGACTTGCAAAAATGTGAAACAATGCCACTTTTCTCACTAGTTGTTTTGATTTTTCTGGAAAATATCTTTTGTTATTTATGTTAAGATGCAATGGGTTTATTATTTATTATTAAAGTAAATGCTTCTAAATTACCTAGTTTTAATTTCCAATATGGTAAATACTGACAGAGATAATCCACGTAAATAAAGCTCTTTGGAGTCACCAATAGTTTTTGAGACATGAAAATGGTCCTCAGACCAAAAAGTTCAACCACTGTACTAAGCATGGACTTTCCACACCAGCTGATGCAGGAGGCTACTATTTCCAGCCCCCCCTTTTCAGATGAGGAGACTGAGGCACAGAGGTCGGGTAACTTGCTTCAGGTCACACAGCTTTGGTGGCAGAAAAAAATGGGAACACATAGAGTCTGAAGTCCTCACCACTACTGTTTTCTTACCCCTATTCTTTCCAGAAATGAAAACACTGACCTCAGTGGGACACACTAACTCTTCTGGGGACATCAGAAGACTTTTTTTGGTATGTTGCAGTGACAGTGTCCCGAATGGAACTTTAGGAACCCGAGTGAATAACATAGCAACCTCCAGTGCTAGGTACCACGAAGTAAATTGCATGCATTACCTCTGATTGTATTACATGAATATAATAATAGGATATAATAAATTACATGAAAATCATAATTATGATAAAATCATTAATGAGTCCTCGCCTTGGGTCAGGTACTTTTCCAAGAACTTAATGTGAATTAAGTCATTGAACTCACAAATGAACCCAAACAGGTAGGTGCTCTTACCTCCCTTTTACAGATGAGGAAACTGAGGCAGAGAGAGGTTATGAAATGTAACTAAGGTCACATTGGTAAATTAGCTGGATTTCAAACCCGGGATGAGAGGCTCCATAGTCCATTGATTTAAGCTTTTCCTTCCTTAAAATTACCGCGTCTCCAAAATGCTGACGTTCGGAGTACTCCAGTGTCCTCGAACCTCAGGAAGCACCACAGTCACCTGGGAGAATTGCTGAAGTACTTTCCTGGCCCCACCCGAGAGTTTCTGATGCAGTCGGTCTGGGGTGGGACTGGAGAACCTGCATATCTAATCAGTTCCCAGGCCCAGGGAGCACATCTTACGAACCACTGCTACATGATGCAGAAATTCAAGGATGTGACTGAACAGGTGAAACCTTCCTCAAAGTGGAAATAAGAGGTCCACCCGCTATGTGAGGGCTCATAGTTCTACAGAACTTTGATACTACCTGGTAAGCAGGGCTGCCATTTGAACAAGTACGACCACTGGGATGTACTTATACAAAAAACTATTCATTGTTTCCCCGCAATTCAAATTTAACAGGCCATATTTGCTACATCTGGCAACCTCACAGATATGTTACTTTCTGCCTATTTGCCATTTGACTGGGCATGGGTCTGAATCAGTCACTCTTCTTTATTCCAAAAGGATAAGTACCAGGAGATGAAAAATAAATGTGAGACCTGGACTATTTATGCCTTCCATGCACCAGAAAGTCTTTTGGTCAGAATATTCCCACTCTTGAGGATTTTATATTGAGACATTGTTCTGTACTTATTTTTGCCCACAGGTGACACTAAAGTGTTCTTGATAAAGTGGGATTAATCAGGTTAAAACGTCAGTACATACGTTTGTAAGGACCAACCATACTACCAGGCTGGACACAAGACCAGAGTGAGGCAGGTTTCTGAAAGTAATAGCAACAAGTAGGAAGCAAAACTACATTCAACCAAAAGGATGCTGTAATTACCGCTTCAACTGTAATTCCCACCTCAGCAATGAAGAGACACAGACATGTTATTACCTCAGTAACCTGGGCAACCCGATTGGCTTCATCATCTGTCATTTCTGAGAGGCACTTTGCCACGCTGACATACAGCTCTAAATCATTTCTCTGGTAAAGAAAAACAAGCATGTCAAACACAGTGTAAGGGAAGTATATGCTTAGTATTCTGACAAACTTTTAGATTTGCTTATCTCCACAAACAGCAGCTGATGAAGTTCTAATTTTTTTTAAATCCTCACCCAAGGATATGTTTTTATTGATTTGAGAGAGAGAGGAAGGGAGGCAGAGAGAGAAACATCAAAGTGAGAAACACGGGTTGGTGCCTCCATGCATGCCCTGACTGGGGACCACACCCACCACCTGGGTTCCCTGACCGGGGATGGAACCCACAACCTTCCGCTGCATGGGACTGCACTCCAACCGCTGAACCACCAGCCAGAGCGAGATTTTAATTTTTAACATGTGGCCATTCTCTCTCATTAAGAAAAAAGCCCCACATTTTTCCTGCTGCTTTGTGTATTTGCTTGACTGTTGTTTCTTTATTCTCATCAGGGATCCATCATTCCAAATGGATTATTAACATCTTTGTAAAACTACAATTCAGGGGTCTGTTGGCAAAGGCAGTGTCAGGTCATATGAACAGCATATTGACAAACAGGCCCAAGGACTCTCCCAGGGTAAAGTGTGGGTCTGAGCTTGCCCAGCGCCTGCAGGCATTTGGGAAGAGGCGTCGGAGCAAACGCCCTGGTGCAGCATTGGTTAACCGGCCTCCAAGCTTGCTCCAGGCTTTGGTTCTAAATATTCAACCTCAATTTAGATCTTGGAAGCAAACACATTCTTAGTGAAGAACGTGGTTATTTCTTGCTGGCCTTCCCACCACATTCTTAAAACATCCACCTCCCGGCTTTGCCAAAAAGGCTTTAAAAATCCCAAACATAAATTGTCAGGAATGTAAATATTTTTGTTCCTCACCCGAATCTTACTGGGCAGTAGGTCAAAAATTTTCCCAGTAGCTTCACGGAGCAGACTCCAGAGGTGGTGGGCAGGGCTGGGCAGCTTCATAGCCTGGCTCAGACCCTGCAAGGCGCTCAGGCATAGCTCGCGATTGGAGAGAGGGGAAGTGGCTTCAAACACTGCCACCATTAAGTGTTCAACAAAGCCCAGGATCTGTTCGTCGGAGACGTGTTTGATCCACAGAGGTGCAGATACCAGGAGGTATTTCTTGATATTCAGCTGGAAGTTAAACAGGAGAGGTCAGATGGAAGCGGGCAAGTCTGGATGCACAACACTCAAAACTTCCAGGTTGATGCTGTGTTTGAGAGCAGACTGAGACATGCCCTTCAGTCCCCACAGCTTTAGCGTCCAAAGTGCCACCAGGGCATGTAACTTTGGCCGCTGCGGTGACTTCTGATCCAGCTGACTCGTGTGTGTGTGTGTGTGTGGCATCGGCCAAACCATCTGCAAACTACTCAGCTTAAACCTTGGATCTTTTCAGTGAGGGGAATAAAATGCTACTTCTGAAAGCACAAGACAGTTGTCGCTGCTCTGTCTTAACAGGTCACACCTTCTGTCAAGAAAAGCTCCCGAAGATGGAAGGCTCGTCTGCTGGAAATCTATGAAACAGGGTATCTGGCATTACTAATTTCTTCTTCTGAGGAAGCACGGGGAAGTAGGAGGGACTGGCATGCTGGGTCCACTTCTGACCGAAGCAGCACCAGCTGAGCGCGTGAAGCGGACCACGGCACCCTAAGAGTTCACGAGAGCTAAGAAGGGGCTCGGTTAACCTCAGGAGTGGGCCGCAGACTGTAAGAGAGCAGGCTTCAAACGTGTCAGAAACGTTAAGTGTGATACTAAGGAAACAGCAAGTCTAAGAGAAGTGGTATAAAGAAATCAAACAGGACAACAATCAGTAAATCTCTAAAATGATCGGTGCCATCACGTGAGAGCTCACTTTAAAGAACAGGCCATTTCAGATTTCTTTTTAATGAGAAAGGTCATAATGAAGTAAGTGAATTCACAGACTTCATTTATTACAATACGAAGATAATACAGAAAGTCCATAATCAAGGACAAATGCAAAAGAGTAGCACAGATCTGAAAGAGAAATGGAAAGAAGAGTAAAACCTAGAAAAATTTCTGAGGCCAACACAACTGTGTGGGAGAGTCATCCCTGATCCAAAAGGAAGCAATTACAGCGCAATGTTTAGGCACAGGCTCTGGGGTCGTTCAGAACCCCTACACCTGTTAGGTGTGCGGACTTCGCCTCAGTTTATCAACCTGTAAAATTGAAATAACAAAATTAGAAGTAAAGTAAAGCCAGACACAGAAGCCTTCATAGTATACGATTCCATCCTACAGAATTTCTAAAATTATAGGAAATTTAAATTTAGATGAAAGCTCTTTTAAAAAGGCAAAAATACAGAGACAAAGAACAGATCAGCGGCCGCCGGGGTCTGGCCCAGGGGGCACAGATTGACCACAAGCAGGCACAGGAGCTTTTGGGGTGATGGACGTTTGCTTGGTGACGGAGGAAAATTTATAAATATACTAAAACTCAAATTACACTGAAAATGGCTGTACTTTATGGAATGTAAATTATAACTCAATAAAGCTGTAAGAAAAACCAGCCTGTCAGGGTTGAAGAGATTTAATCTGACGTCTGAAAGTGCTCACTGAGTGCTTATAAGTAGCCGGCACACAGCAAGCGCTCGGCAAGGGGTAGCCGGATGGGAGCTGCTTGGAGCAGACAGGCAATGATAAAAGCTGACAGAGATGCAGATGTCAATAACATCGACTGTCAATTACAAAGTATTAGGAGACATAGGAGAGCTTAAAGAAACAAAGTGAAGAGTAAGGACTGAAGCCAAAGTTTGAGGAAGTAACAGGAGGGCTCTGAAGTATTCTCAAAGAATTAAAGCCTCCTAGAAAAGAAGAATAACCAAGGTAATGTCATTTAACTTATTAGGCATTGCCACGCCTCTAAGGAAGCATGGGACGTTTCCTTCATCCTTTAGGAATGAAGACAGGAATAGGACTGAAGAACAAGCATCACGAGCCCTGACCCAAGGTGATTAACCAATGACAGGCGAGGTGGCTCCTTCCTCGGCACTTAGTTCAAGACGAGCACCCTAGCAGAGACATTCCACTCCCTGCACCTTCACCTCCTGGTGACTCTAACTTGGTGCCTAACCAAACCCTACCTAGCCTTCAAGGCTCATTTGAATTGCTGTCTTTTCTGTGAAAAGGAGGGATCATATATCCTGTACATGTGGATTGTCCCTCTTAACACCTACTGAAATGATTATGCACATCATATAAACAAATAAACCTAGGCTCAAATAACTCCACAACTTTCTAGCTGTATGAACTTGAAAAGGGAACTTTAATATCTCGGATCTTCATCTTCCCTTTTTATAGTGAATGGTAGCTGACAGCATGACTGGTAACGGCTATGGCAGAGTTCTGAATCTCACAATTTTCCATCTGCTGGCCAGTGACTGTCAAACCCTCCATTTTTCTAAAATCCCACTTGCCCACTCTTGACTTTGAGAACACACACCCAAATAAATGTTAATCTCCCCCAAAGAACCACATCCTCCTGATGCCCACCCCCCTCCGTTACTACCTACACTAAGACTGTGGACCAGCGGTGGCATCACCCACAATCCCAACAGTGCCGCTGCATTCTGGGAGGACTGTGCCTGAGTCACCATAATTTCAAGGCACAGTTGCTGTATCTCTTCACCTAAAAGAGAAGAAAGAAAAAGAGTAGCCAGTGTAGCTCCTTCTCTGATTTTTAGCTTTCAGTGTCTCAAATCAAAGCATCTGCTTGTGTGACTTCTACAGGTAACAGAACTTCAGTAAACCAAGAGGTATTTCAAGAGACCTTTTGGAGGTGAGGTACAAGAATGTACCTACTGGTATCAGAATCCCAAGTCTTAGGAGAAATAAGGGCCTTGAGCTAACTAGGGTAGTATCTCTTAGGATATACAGATAAACCTAAATACTCAAATGCTGTCAAAACCTTGAGAAAATTTTAGCTAAAGATCTCTTTGCCTTTGCTTTCCTCTGCTCTCAACCTTGCACGCAGCATATGGAAAAAGCTGTCTAATCTGGAAGGACTTAGAGATGCAGCCGCATTCTGAAGTGACTGAGTCTTTCTAACTGTCTGATACCCATCAGCAGACATACTTTCTTGTTTTCTCCAAGGGGTTTACTAAAACACAAACATTTTCAACAGAGCATGCAAAAGCAGGGGGAGGGGCAGGGACACATATTTTTCAAATGAAATCTCTGATAACACTGTACAGAAACACCATTTCTTATGGTGGGATTAGGTTAAAATGAAAACCTTTAAATGAAAAATTGTGTACAGTTAAAATCACCTTTGATTGTCCCTTAAATTGCCCATAAATTATAGTATACAAATCTTTCTACATATTGTATATAAGTAAACACCCTACTATAAGAAATAGCACTTGTGACAAATACACACGAACACCCACAACTGCAGCGCTGTTACAACTATTCTCCCTCTCTCTTCTGGGGGGAGATGGGGGCAAGTACATAAACTCAAATTTGTAGATGCTAAGTCCATAAAAGAGGTTGCTGTGGATGAATTAGAGGTGTGGAGAAGGCATTCCCTTTGCCTCTCACCACAAAGTACCTGTGGTGGGTAGAGTAATGGTCCCCAAAGATGTCCACATGCTAATCTCTGGAACCTGTGAATGTGTTACCTTGCATGGCACAGGAACTCTGCAGATGTGATTAAATTTAATGACCTGGAGATGGGGCAGTTATCCTGGGTTATTCAACTGGACTCATTTCATTACATGAATCCTTAAATGTGGATAACTTCGTCCAGTTTCAGAGAATAAGAAAGATAACAGCATGAGAAGGCCAGCCCTCTGTCGCTTGCTTTGATGATGGAGAAGGGGTGGAGAGGCACAAACCAAGGAATATGGGAGGCCTCTAGGAGCTAGAAAAGGGAAAAAAAGAGATTCTCCCTATCATAGTCTGTTTGGGTTGCTATAACAAAGTACCACAGACTGGGTGGCTTATAAACAGAAGAAATTTATTTCTCACAGTTCTGGAGGCTGGAATTCCATGATTGGGGCACCAGCATGGTCAGATTCTGGTGAGGATCCTTTTTGGGGATGCAGACTGCCAATTGCTGTGTCTTCACGTGGGGAAGGGGCTAGGGAGCTCTGTGGGGCCTCTGTTATGATAGCATTAATCCCATTCATGAGGGCTCCCGCTCATGACCGAATCGCTTCCCAAAGGCCCTACCTCCTAGAATCATCATACTGGATTTTAGGGTTTCAACACAGCAATTTTGAAGGTGCATAAATGTTCAGACCATAGCACCCCGCCCTAAAGCATCTAGGAAATGATGCAGCTCTGCCGATACCTTGATCTTAGCCCAGAAAGAATGATGTTGGACTTGTGATCTACAGAACAATAAGACAAATAAATAAATTTGCGTTGGTTCAAGCCACTAAGTATGTGGTAATTTGTTACAGCAGCAACAGAAAACTGTGGCAGCATCCCACTGGGTACTTCCTTGAAACATAGGGTTCTGGAAGTACAGTTTGATGAACATCCAACCCGGCTTTTTGGTGCTGGAAACACATGCCCAACACCAAGCGCATCTCAGTCAGGTATCATCTTGATGAGTGCATCTTTCTGCATCTGTGTCTTCAGACCTCTTCCACCTCCTTATCCTCAACTGTTTACAAAGTGACCAGTGAAAGCAGTCCACTGGTCCCATCCAAGCAGCCAAACCTCAAAATCCCAAAGGTCTATCTGGTCAGTGCCACCTGTGAGACAGGATCCATTTCTCCACCCAGGTCACACCTTAAAATCAGACTCCAGAGACCTAAGAACACTTGATGTTTACCAAAGTTTAGCCTCATAAGTGAAGAGAGCAATGCAGCCCAGTTCACTGGAGGGTACTGGTAGTTTTCGCCAACTGTTGCTATGGGCTTCATCACTACCTTGAGCAGGGAAGGCGGCACAGATTCAGGACCTGCAACAAAAAGGAAAACAATAATAGAACAGTTCAGCTTTCCCTCCTGGTTCTTCTCGTTTCAAAGGGATTTGGTATCACATCTTCCACTGTGGTCCATCCTTCAATCCTCTTGTGCTCTTAATCTCACCTTCATTTGCTACAAAACCTCGCTCCCCCTATTTCTCTCTCTCTCATTTGTCTCCAGTCTTTCCCTCTTGTTTGGATAGGAAGATTTGACATAACTGCTCAGCCATCTTCATGCTTTCTCATGTCTTCTCACCCAGCTTTCTACAAAGAGCAACTTTCTCTACATGACTGCCTCCCTGCTTGTTCACTGCTCAATTCACTTCCAGAAGGGGAGACAATGCCTGCCAACACAGGCACGCTCCCTTTAAGGACGATGGATTACCTTCAGTCCCTGTGGCCCTAAATGAGCCTGTATTGCACCATGTGATTCACCGTTCTACTCCTCAGCTGGTGCCATGGCTGACTGCTCCAGAGGTGAACATCTAAGGTAATAGCTAATCCATAGGTTAAGCAGCTATCTTTAATATTATATTCTTTTAATATTATATTCTTTATAATATAGCATGACTTTAATATTATATTCTTTTTATTCAGGTAAGGGAGTAAATTGAAATTGAAAAAAAAATGAGGCATGGAGCAGTAATGAGGGGATGTATAATGTGTAGTGAGGACTGGAGTAGCCATTAAGGGTCAAGTAAAAGTGAAGTTACAAGGAGGGCAGAAAAAATGTACAGAAAAGTAGAAAACCA
Source organism: Macrotus californicus (assembly GCA_007922815.1). Lineage (NCBI taxonomy): Eukaryota > Metazoa > Chordata > Mammalia > Chiroptera > Phyllostomidae > Macrotus > Macrotus californicus. The sequence goes on from VMDR010001712.1 coordinate 38,815, forward strand.
AGAAGGAAAAGCAAAAGTAGCAAGAGCAACTTGAGCAGCAGAAGAGAATCCAGCATCAGCAGAAAGAAAATCAGAATCAGCAAAAAACAAAAGCATCACTAGGAAAAGGAAAATCAGGGTTAGAATCAGAAGAAAGAGCAGCAGAGTCAGCAGACACTGAAGGAGAAAGCAAAAGCAAGGAGAGAGTCAGCAAAAGGAAACCAGCTATAGAAAGGAGGAGCACAAGGAAAGGATAAGCAGGGGCCAAAACAGCCATAGAGTCAGCAGGCATCAAAATGGAAAGCAGAAGCAGGGACAGAGTCAGTGAAAGGAAAAGCAAAGGAAAAGGATAAGGAGAGGCCAAAACATCCACAGAATCAGCAGACACTGAAATGGAAAGCAGAAGCAGGGCCAGCAAAAGGAAACCAGCAACAGAAAGGAGAAGCACAGGGAAAGGAGAAGCAGAGGCCAAAAAAGCCACAGAGCCAGAAGACACTGAAATGGAAAGCGGAAGCAGGGACAGAGCCAGCAAAAGGAAACCAGCTGTAGAAAGGAGAAGCACAGAGAAAGGAGAAGCAGAGGCCAAAAAACCCATAGAGCCAGAAGACACTGAAATGGAAAGCAGAAGCAGGGACAGAGTCAGCAAAAGGAAACCAGCCGGAGAAAGGAGAAGCACAGGGAAAAGAGAAGCAGAGGTAGAACAAGTAGCAAAAGCAGCAGACACTAAAGGGGAAAGCAGAAGTGGGGCAAAGTCAGCAAAAAGAAACCAGCTACAGAAAGGAGAAGCAAAGGGAAAGGAGAAGCAGAGGCAGAAAAAGCAGCAGAGTCAGCAGACACTGAAGGGGAAAGCATAAACAGGGACAGAGCCAGCAAAAGAAAATCAGCTGTAGAAAGGAGAAGCACATGGAAAGAAGCATAGGCCAAATTAAAAAAAATGAAGCCATAGAATCAGCAGACACTAAAGGGGGAAGCAGAAGCAGGGACAGAGCCAGCAAAAGGAAAGACAGCCACAGAATGGAGAAGCACAGGGAAAGGAGAAGCAGAGGCAGGAAAAGCAGCAAAAGTCACAGACACCAAAAAGAGAAAAAACAGAAGTGAGGACAGAGCCAGCAATAGGAACAATAGCCACAGGAAAGAGAAACACATAGAAAAGAAATACAAAGGCAAAACCGGCAAAGAAGTAGCTGAATCAGTAGATACTGAAAATGGGGAAGAAGTGGAGACAGAGTCATCAAGAGGAAAACAGTTACAGAAAGGAGGAGCACAGGAAAAAGCAGCAGATGCAGAATCAACAGGAAAAGCAGCAGAATTAGTAGAGGTTGAAAAAACGGGAAAAGCAGAAGTGGAGGCAGAGTCAATAAAATGAAAAAATGTTGAAGAAAGGAGAAGCACAAGGAAAAGAAGAAACATCTAAAAATGGGCAAAGAACTTGAATAGACATTCTCTATGGATGATACACAAATGGCCAACAAGAATATGAAAAGATGCTCAACATCACTAACCACGAGAGCAAACCAAATCAAAACAATGAGATAGTGCACTGATTAGGAAGGATACCATAAAAAAAGAAAGAAAAAGAATATTAGTAAGTGTTGGTGAGGATGTGGAAAAATTGGAACCTTTTGTACTTCTGGTGGAATTGCAAAATGGTAGAACCACTAAGGAAAACAATATGATAGCTCCTCCAAAAATTATAAATAGGACTACCACATGACCCAGCAATCCCACTTTGGGCATACGTCCAAAAGAACTGAAAGCAGAGTCTTGAAGAGATATGCATACACCGTGTTTACAGCAGCCCTATTCACAACAGCCAGGAGGCAGAAGCAACCCAAATGTCTGTTGATAGATAAAAGGCTCAATAAAATATGACACAGACACACAATAGAATAGTATTCAACCTTAAAAAGAAAAGAAAACCTGTCATGTGCTACAACATGAATAAACCTTGGGGACACTACACTGAGTGCAACTAGCAGTCATAGCACGTATTTGAAGTAATCAAATAGAAACAGAAAGTAGAATGGTTGTTACCAGGGGTTAGGGTGAGGGAGAAAGGATACGTTGTTTAATAGGTCTAGATCTTCAGTTTTGAAAAAAATTTTCAATTGTAGTTGACATTCAGAATTATTTTGTATTAGCTTCAGGTGTACAGCACAGTAGATAATCCTACACTTTACAGAGTATTCTCCCCCGTAATTCCAGTACCCACCTGGCACCATACAAAATTATAATGTTGACTATGTTTCCTACACCGTACATCCCATGACTGTTCTGTAACTGCCCATCGGTACTCTCAATGCCTTCTCCTTTTTCACCCAGTCCTCAACCCCCTCCCCTCTGGCAGACACCAGTCTGTTCTATCGATGAGACTGGTTTAATTTAACAACAATGAGAATATACTTGACACTACTGAACTGTATACTTAAAAATGGTTAAGATGATAAATATGGTAATATTTCATCTTAATATGTTATGTGCGTTTTATAATAAAAAACTAAAAAAATTTAAAAAGGAGAGATTTTGGGTTTCTGGTCCTGCATTTAAGGAGCTTGGAATTTGCCACTGTCCTAACAACACATAAAAAGCTAAACAGACTGAAAAATCAACACTCTTCTTGGGTCCCTAAAAAAGGGAAGGACACAGGGAAAACTGCAGCCCCAATTTGGAGACAGATGATAGCTATCAATTTTCTTTTTAGCGATAAAGTATTTTAAATTAAGGTATATAGATTTTTTAGGACATAGTGCTATTGCACACTTAACAGTCTGCGATATAGTGTAAGCATAACTTTTATATGCACTGAGAAACCAGAAATTCATGTGATTCATTTTATTGTGTTGTTTGCTTTATTGTGGTATCCTGGAACTGAACCCACAGTATCTCCAAGGCATATCCATACAGGGAGTCATGACTTCCTGGAGCAGAGACTCATGAGCAGAAAGCACTGTAGGAACCAGTGCTGGGGAGAAAAAGCCTGAATTGCAATTGGTGAAATCCTGAAGGCTCCGTGTGGACAACTCTTATGTGTACAAATCTGATAACCTAGATGAAATGGATCAATTCTTTTAAAGACACAATCTGACAAAACTTACACACAAGGAGTAGTAGATAATCTGAATAGACCCTGTATCTATTTAAAAATTGAATCAATAATTAATAACCTTCTAAAACAGAAATGCCCAGATGGGTTCACTGGTGAATTCCACCAAGAATTTAAGGAAGAAATTATACCAATGCTCTACAAGCTCTTTCAGAAGACGGAAGCAGAGGGAGTACTTCCTATTTCATTCTGTGAGGACAGCATTACCATAGTACCAAAAAAGATAAAAAAACTACAATGTCTCTCATGAACACAGACAAAAAATCCTTAACAAAATATTAGCATATCAAATCTAATAATGTATGAAAGAATTATACAGCATGGTCAGGTGAGCTTTATCTCAAGTACGCAAGGCTTGTTAACACTCAAAAATCAAGTAACGTAATCCATCACATCAGCAGACCAGAGAAGAAACGTCACATGAATATGTCAACAGGTGTAGAAAGAAACATTTGACAAAATCCAATACCCACTCATGATAAAAACTCTCTTCAAACTAGATATAGAGAGAAACTTCCTCAACTTGATACAGAATATGTACAAAAAAATTAAAGCTAATATACTTAATTGTGAGAAATTAGAAGCTTTCTCACTAAGATCAGGAACAAGGCAGAGATGTTTCAACATTCCTTTTCTTTAAATTTTTTTTTCTTTTATTGATTCCAAGAGAGGGAGAGAGAGGAAGAGGAACATTGATGTGAGAGAGAAACATCCATCAGCTGCCTCTTGCTCGTGCCCTGACCAGACTGAACCTGCACCTTGGCCACATGGTCTGGCCGGAAATCAAACCTGTGACCTTTCATTTTGCAGGATGATGGCCAACCAAAGGAGCCACACTGGCCATGGCAACACTCCTTTTTAATATGATATTGGAAGTTCTATTTTATATAATAAGACAAGAAAAGGAAATAAAAGGTATACTCATTAGGAAGGAAGACACAATGAAAAAAAATGAACTGGAGATATTTCTACTGACTTTACAAAAATAAAAATGATACCAGAAAACTAAGAAAATTGTATGCCAACAAATGAGATGATCTAGATAAAATGAACAAATTCCTAGTAATATATCCAAACTCACTCAAGAATAAATAGAAGATATGAACAGACCTATAACAAGGCAGGAGATTGAATCAGTAATCATAAATCCCCCAACAAAGAAAAATCCAAGACCAGATGATTTCACTAGTGAATTCTACCCAACACTTAAGAATTAACATCAATCATTCTCAATTACTTCCAAAAAAAAGAGAAGAGAAGGAACTCATTCACGAGATCATCATTATCCTGATACAAAAGCCAGGCGAAGATATCACAATAACAGAAAACTACAGATCAATATGTTATAAATATAATATGAAAATTCTCAATAAAGTGCTAGCAAAGAGCACTCAATGGCATATTAAAAGGATCATACATGATGACAACACAGGATTTATCCCAGGCCTGCACGGGTCATTCAACATAAGAAAATGAATCAATGTGATATACCACAGTAATAGAGTGAAAGAGGGAGGGAAACATGCTGATCTTAAATGACACAGAAAGCTTTTGATAAAATCTAACACCCTTTCATGATAAAAATGCTCAGGAAATTATGAATAGAATGGAATGATCTCAACATGGTACAAAGCATCTGTTAAAACCCCACAGCAAACATGAGACTCAATGATGAAAGGCTGAAAGCTTTCCCTTTCCGATTAGGAACAAGACAAAGGTACCTACTTTCAACACTTTGTATTGGATGTTCTAGCCAGAGCCATTAGGCAAAAAAAAGAAAAAAGAAATAAAAGGCAATCAGAGTAGAAAGGAAGAAGGAATAAATGCACAAAAATGTGTTTCTATATCCCAGCAATGATTAATATAAAAAGGAAATTAAGAAACATTTGCGCTTGCAATAGTGTCCAGAAGAATAAAATAACCTGGGGACAATTTATTTGAGGTGAAAGACACATACACTAAAAAGTACAAAACTTTGCTAAATGAAATTTAGAAATATGTAAATAAACGGAAAGACAGCTTATGTTCATGAATTGGAAACACTGGTAAGATGACAATACTACCCAGAGGTATCTACGGATTCAACAGAATCCACATCAAAATTTCAACAGCCGTTTTTTTAGAAATAGGCTGATTCTCAAATATACATGGAATTGCAATGGGCCCCAAATAGCCAAATCAGTCTCGAAAAAAATGTGAAGGACTCGCACATACTAAATTCCAAATTTACTGCAAAGGTACAGCAATCAAAACAGTCTGGTACTGGCAAATATAAGGATAAACATAAACAAATGGAACAGAATTGAGAGCTCAAAAATAGACCCATTCTTTATGGTCAGTTGACTTTGGACAAGGGTCAAGTTCAATCAGGGAAAGAATGGTTTCTTCAACAAATGGTTCCGGGAAAACTAGACAGCCATGTGCCAGTAATAAAGTTGGACCCCTACCTAACACGATATACAAAAATTAACTCAAAATTAATCAATGACCGAAATACAAGAATTAAATCATAAAAATCTTAGAAGACAACATAGAGGTAAATCTTCATGACCTTTGACTTGGCAATGGAAGTTTAGATATGACACCAAACACATGAACAACAAAAGAAAAAATAGATAAATTGGGCTTTGTCAAAGTGAAAAACATTTGTGCATCAGTGGATGTTGTCAGCAACCTACAGAATGCAAGAAAATATTTGCAAAGTGAATATTTGATAAGAGCCTAGCATTCAGAATCTACAAAGACAATCTAATTTTTTAAATTGTCAAAGGACTTGAATAAATAATTCTCCAAAGAAGATACGCTACAAATAGCCATCGAGTATTTGAAACTATGCTCAACATCATGGGTTATTACAGAAATGCAAATCAAAACCAGACTATATCACTTCACATTCTCCAGGATGGCAACAACAACGGGAAAGAATGTGCTGGCTTGTTCTCTACGATGATGTGGAGGAATGCTGCTGGTAGGAATATAAAATGGCGCGGCCACTGTAGAAAAAGTCTGGCAGCTCCTTAAAAAATGACACAAATGAATGTATGATCCAGCAACGCCGCCATGTCTAGATATGTACCCCAAAGGATTGAAAACAGGAGTTCCAACAAACACTTGTACATCAATCTTCAAATCAGGACCACTCATAATAGTCAAAAGGCAGAAACGACCTAAATGTTCATCAGTGTGATGAATGGATAATTAAAATGCATACCCATATAGTGGAAAATTATCTGGCCATAAAAAATGAAATGCTGATATATGATACAATATGGATGAGCCTTTAGAATATTATTCTAAGTAAAAGAGCCAGATACAAAAGGTCATCCAGTGCATGATTCCATTGAAATATACAGAATAGGCAAATCCACAGAGATAGACAGCAGACTGTTGGTTGCTAGAGGCTGAGCAAGCGGGGTATGGGGAGCAGCTGCTCAAGGGGTGCAAGGCTTCCTTTTGGGGCGATGAAAAAGTTCTGGAACTAGAGAGTGGTGTTGGGTGCGCCACAGAATAAACGCACTAAATGTCACAGAGTGGTACATTTTAAAATGGCAAATTTTATGTTATGTATATTTTACCACAGTATATATTTTTAAAGCACAAGAAGCACAGAAAGGGATGATGCAGTCACTGGAGAGAAAAACAGAATCCATGAGAAAAACTGACCCTATGCAGCCCCTGAAAGGTAATTACCGCCCTTAGATTTCTAGGAAAGTTAGCAATCCTTGCAATGAACGCCTTTGCTTTTGAGTCAGATGGAGTTACCGCTTTCTGTAATAAAAACACTCTAACATAACTGCTATCTAGTTACTGATCCCGACACTCCACTTGAACTGTACTTACAAAGATTTCTAACTGCTATCTAAACGCCAAATTCAAGGGCATTTTTTTGTCTTTCTTTCTATACTTTTCTACCTAAAATTGTGTCAGGCCCTCATTCTTTAAATAAATGCTTCTCTAAACTTCTGTGTTGTTCCTCTGCTGAGTCTCTCGGCCTGAGCTCATCCCCTCTCACAGTTCCGCACACATTGCTTATATGCTGATGACTAGTAAATCCGCATTTCGAACCTAGGCCTTTCTCTGATGTTTTGGACTCGTACTTCCCACTAGAGCTACCTCAGAAATCTGCATGTTTTCTTAGACTAGCCATCAAATTCCCTACCTCCTTTCCTTTGCCTCTGCCAACCTGGGAAAGTAAAAACTAGTTGTGTGCCTTCCAGTGATGTTTCTCTTGCCTCCAACAAACACTTTTTGCTTTTTGAAAACGTTAAAAGCTCAACACACTTGCTACTTTTCTATTCTGTGTTACCAGTAAATGGAAGCTTTATTTCTAGTGCATCTTGAGATGTGATACCAGGAGAGCAGAAATATCAGGGAGTTAATCATTGCTATTACAGGAAGAATTTCTGACAAAAGGTAAATATACTCATAAACATTCATCATCCAACCATTAATTGAGTATCCATCAGGTACCAGGCACTGTTCCAAACAGTGGAGGCAGAGTTGAACGAGACAGAATAGGTCACTATGCTCACGGAGCTGATATTCCAGGGAGAGGACAAACAGATGTGGAAAAATCAGATGCAGTAAAAATAAAAACGCAGTGGTAGGCCTTCACTGGTGGGCTATTCACATAACACTCTGCTGATTACACACATGTGGCAGTGTCCCTAGACAACACTGGCTGCACATTGGAGTCTTTGATTTCACAAAAAAGTGAACAAAAATTAAGCTTTTGGGGGGGAAGGGAGTCCTTTTGGCTCATGATTCATAATTATGGCCTGATGAACTTGCAGATAGCTGGGTGAATATCTGCACATAGAATTACTTTTTTTCTCTCCCGTTAGGGACTTGAATAGAAGTTTATATTGGATATCACTAACTCATAAGCAGATTGCTATTAGTTTCTTTTACATCAAGTGTTTTCAAAATTACATACAGTTTTACTCCGGGTCCTTCTACAAAATTCACTATAAAACTGTTGCAGTTTCCAGAGGACCTAGGGAATCAGGAAAGACATTCAACCCGTCCTCTAATCCCAGGACCCAGGGCGAAATATGACCATTTTCCAGATGTTTTTTTGCCTAGACAATAAGCTCTCCTTTGACAGGACAGTAGAACTTTCTCAATAAGCACATTTTACTGTACACTTTTCATGTTGCTTCTGTGCCCTTTAGGGTTGATCTGACATACAACCAAGTGTCAGAAACAAGGAAAACTTGTAAAACGGAGCATAGGGTTGAAAATTAAGAAAGTGCTATGACACAATAAATCTTCTACTTTTAAAGGGCAGAGAATCACTACCAGATAGCATAGATAGAATCACACAAAACTGTCCACTACCTGCAGACAACAAATTCTGACACTAACTGGAATAAAAGGAAGTATAACAACTGTAAGGAATGCAGAAAATACTTGACAGTTCCATGCATCTGGAGGGTGGGGAGGGGAGAGGTGTATGGGAAGAGGGGCAGTCCACAAGCCTGGAATAATGAAGTCACATGGTTCCTTCCCCAAAGATCTTCAGCACTGGACACCAGAATGCAAATCTCAGCAATGGGAATGGTCAGCTCCCTTATGACAGTGTTTTGTCTTTCAAACAAGTACCTTAGATAAAAGGAAACACTGAAATGCTTTATAGACAATGGGTCTGGGGCTGGGAAGACCTAACAGTACTTATTAAGAAGATCCATATGTTTTAAAATCCAGATATAAAGTTGCTTTAAATCTCTCATCCAGTTGACGGCTTCAAAGAACCCCGCTATAAATGGCAGATCTGAACATAATGCGTTACAACTGGACCCATTATCACATTTGGCTACACAGATTTCAGATCTGTGACACAGTGCGCATGTGCGCGCTCTACAGTCCGAGTCTGGTAACAAGCAGGCTAACAGACATCCCCATCACCGGCACGTTTTTGTGTAGGACGCACATGTCTCTACTTTCTCCGTCTTCAGAGTTATTTAGAGGCAACTTAGCTTAGAATTATCTGTTCCCATATACGTGCTTAAAGCTGTAGATCAATAAATATTTGAAAACTATTACTTGCCAAGTACTCTTCTCAAAGCATTTAGGATAAAATACAGATGTTCTTTCTGCCCTTGAGGAAATTACAATCTAAGGAGTAACACAGGCTTAAACAAAGAGCCATAAAAATTTAAGCAAATCATTACACATGTACAAAGTAGTATGAGACATATAGAAAGGAGACTATTGTGCTAAGTGAAATAAGCCAGTGCATGAAAGACAAATACCACATGATCTCACTTATAAGAGGAATCTAATGAACAAAATAAACTAATGAATAAAATAGAACCAGAGGCACAGAATCATGGAACAGACTGACAGCTATAAGAGGGAAGGCAGGAGATGGTGATTGATGGAAAGAAGGTGAAGGACACAGGGGACATGGACAATGGTGAGGGGGCTGATTATGGAAGTGGGGGTGGGTGGGCTGGGTGGAAGGGGGAGAAGGGCGGAAAGTGGGACAACTGTAACAGTGTAAACAATAAAACATTTTAAAAAGAAAAATAACTCCAGATTTTAGAAACTTAAACAAAAAAAAGATCTAGAAAGTTATCATATAAGAAATCTAAACCCATCTGGGACCATCAGGGAATCCTCTCTCTTCCCCAGTGAGGAAAGAATATTCAAACCAGGATGAAAAGGATGAGTAGTTTTCCAAAGTCCTCAGAAAACACAGGTAGAGGTCATTATAGGATGGCATATTTCTGAGGACTAGGAGGTACTTAGCCCCCTGACAGAAACCAATGTCATGAGTGCCACTAGAAACAGCTGATGATTCTGATGCCAGTCAGATTCTAAGAGTTGGTAGGATGCTCTGCCTTAAGACCAAGTACTTCAACCACGTTCAGTCTTATCAGAAACAAAAACATCCCTGGGCTCCTAAACACCGTGAAGGCTGCCCACGGGAGATTGGGACCTGACAGAGAAAGGCAGCTGCGGCCCAGTGGAGACAGGAGATTGGTAATATTTGAAGGACTCAGAAAATGAGCAAATATATTGAGAATAATGGGTGCCAGGTTTCTTACTGTCAGAGAATTTCCAAATATGAAAAGAGGAGAAGGTAGAGTGAATGAACCCTGTGGCGTTGAACTGTAATTGGAGACATTAGTGTAAACTTGTGGTCATATATATATATATTTGTGTGTAAAAACATGTGTGTGTGTGTGTGTGTGTGTATGTAAAAATAAATATAGACATGAGAAGGGGTGGAGAGGGAAAAGGAGGGGAAAGAGGAAGAGACAGAGAAGGGGAGAGAGAATTTCCTAACTGTCCCCTGAAAGGGCCTGGGAACAGTGATTACCCAGTAGCAATGGCATAACCTGTGGCCAGATCCTGGCATCTAAATATTATTCTGCACCAGAAGGAACCTGAGCTATCTGCCTATTACAGGGCTGAGGCTGATACAGGGTGAGCCTAGAACATCTTGTCTACAAAGAAAGAAAGTATCTCACAGAACTATAGGATCACGTCAAAGGGACACAAGAGGCAACTTCAAGAGACTCTTACTAATCTACTCTGGAACAATTTGAGGATCAAAACAATAATTGAATAAAAAATTAAATAAAACAGAAATTTAGTAGTCCATACAGAGAAAGAAGGAAGGAAGAAAAGAAAGAAGGAAAGGAATGAATAAAGGAGAGGAAGAAGCTCTTCTATACAGTATAATGCCTACTAAATGTAAACGGAATAACAGAATTTTAAGAATCACTTTTGGCACATTACAGTAATAATTAATTCAGGCAAAAACACATTAATGAATATCAAAACTAATGGGTGAAAGTAGGATAAAGGGTCAAAATACCTCCACACACAATCCTAATTGATGCTAAGGGGAACACACAAACTTTGTAGTAGAGAAACCTGGAAGGTATCCTTTATGTGATCAAAGCTAACATCACCAGTGGAGGGAGACAGACGTCACGTGCCACCTGATGGGACACAGTGGGAAGAGCAGAGCTTTGGGTCCATGGCGTTCCTGCTAAAGATGACTGACCTGACTCTGTGAGGAACAGCAGCAAACCCAACAGGAGAATGTTCTATGACAGACCTCGCTTCTAATTTTAAAACATGTTGAAGTCACGAAACACAAAGAATAACTGCAGAACCGTTCCAGACTGATGAAGACTGGAGAGATATGATAAACAAGTACAGTGTGATGGTCAAGATCAAATTCTTTTTATGCTAGAGACATCATTTGGTCTGCTGGTGAAACTTGAATAGAATATCAGGTAAAAGGAATATAGGAGTTAGCTATTTTCATTTTTTTACAAGTTTGAAATGATTTCAAAAGAAAAAGTAAAAGAAAAAAGGTACATTAAAAAACTGTATAAAATTTAAATAAACAACCTTTTGAATAGTAAATACACGTAAAAGTGTTTATTCCTTCTGGCAATGAAATGCAAATTAGAGTCTTAAGTTATCCTTTTACACCTGCCTGGTTTTGACTGTAGTCATTTGTTTATGTGGGTTTGCTTCGTAATATGATAACTAGATAGGGTCTAATCTTTACTTCCTTTTCTAAGCACTGTTATATAAAGTAATTCATAAGCTCGTAATCCTTACCAAAACTATCAAGATGATTGATTCCATTATTTATTTTCTCCACTTTACAGGAGCAACTGCGGCTCAGAGACTTCCGCATCTTGCCGGAAGGTACTTAGCCAGTACATGGCCCAAGTGGGCATGAACCCAGGCAGTCTGACTCCCGTGCTTAAACCTCCCTGACCCCCTGCTTTGCATCCTCATGCAGCGCTGGGGTACCGGAACCTGCTGCCACCCTTTGAAGAGCAAGGAGGCCATGCTGTCCCTGTAGTCACCAATTAAAAGTCGCTGAGAGTCATCCTCAGGAAAGCCGTATGCTCGAGAGAGAAAACTACATATATAAAGATGTTCTCTATAATGGAAAATTTTAAAATGACCAATAGGGAAATAGCTAATTTTGATTAACTTGATGGAATATTCTACAGTCACTTAAAAATGGACAATTACGGAGATATGTGAAAAGTAGGTATATGTTAATACTAATATAACATTAAGGTAAAAACACAAAGTATGTGTATACTTGAAAATATGTAACAATTTTATATATTTTTAAAAATATTTGTACATGTTTGTGTGAGACTAGAATGCCCAATCTCCTGGCGTAAGTGTGGTGCAGGGGTGACTCATCCCGTTTTCCTTCCTCTGGTGAGCTACTAAGCGACACAGAGGCAATGAAGCCATGCTCTCCCTGAAGTTTGCTCTCTTCTGCCGATGCCAAGCATGATTTTTATCCTCTAAAGGCGTTTCGGCCTCAAAAGAGCTCACCGAAGTTGTCATCCTTCCTATCAGCGGCTCCGCTGGGCTCTGGTGAATGACATCCAGACATTTAAACTCAAAAGCTGCTTCAGAAGGGAGTTATTAAAATTCAAATGAGCTGGGCATATTGAAGAAGAAAACACTCCTTTGCATGCACACCTCCGCATTTGGTCATCCCATTTAGCCCCATAGAGCAGGGTCTGGTTTTGTTTTTGTAAATGGGCCTGGGAGACTGAGGTCAGCCTCCCACGGCCCCCACTCCTCTGGGGTCATCATTAGTAATGTGTAAGGCTGAATAGATTTTCCTCTGAGTCTAGTCAGCAAACCCGACAAGTAGGCAGCCCTCTCTCACAACCTGAAAATACCAAAACTCTGATTGATAATAGGGCATTTTTTTAATACTTCATTTATCTGCTTTAAAAAAGCATCCAGGAGGACCGCACGTATCGTCTCTGGTGCCAGCCCCGGCCTTTCACTTTATGGGGGAGCATTTCCTGGTGTGCCCGGACCGCGCAACTCGGAACTTCCTGCGGGGCTCAGAGAAAAATTGTTTCTGCCAAGAAATACGGATCTAGGAAGCCAAGTGACAATTCATTCACTAGAAAAGAGCCTATCTTTCATTTGACCTTAAGAATTTTTTTTCTCTCATGGAAATGACCTTGCATTATCATCATTTAAAAATTTTGTAAGAGCTCTGGCTGGTGTGGCTCCGTGGACTGAGTGCCGGCCTGTGAACCTAAGGGCCAGTCGTTCGATTCCCAGTCAGGGCACATGCCTGGGCTGGGGGCCAGGTCCCCAGTGGGGGGTGTGCAAGAGGCAGTGCATGCGTGAAACATTGTTTCTCTCCCTCTGCTTCTCCCTCCCTTCCCTTTGCTCTGAAAATAAATAAAACATTTTTAAAAATAAAAAATAAAAATCTTGTAAGATATTAGTGAACAATCTAGCAAAAAAGTGAGCAAAAATACATATCCCTCGAATTATTCTAGGCATGGAAATTTTAGATGCTCCTTTAGCGAAAATTTAATGACTTGCTAATGAAGACATTTCTATTTATAATAGCTGCTTTAAATATACTTGACTTATATTTAAACAATTGCCTCTGGGTTGATATGGCAGCATGGCACTTTAAACAATTAACTCCACATTGTATGCGATATATGACATGTTTATATATAAATATTTATGTACAGCAATGATACAATCATATATCAGTCTCCACTGAGGATATGGAAAAGCAATTCCTGGTAACTCACGACTCCAGGATAATGGCACAATTTCTAGAACTCCAGAAACTAAAGGAATTCACCTCCAAACTATGAAAATAGTTTAAAATCTGGAATCTCCAGGGATTACTGTACCCAGTGGGAAATCAGACGACGTTAACATTTAATATCCCATTCAATGGTAAGATTTTACTCTTCCAAAATCTTCATTAATCAGATTTCTTCATTTTGATTTGTTTAAAAACTTCCCCTAAAGTTGGGATGGCCTTGTAAAACAGGCACTGACTTTGCCCAGACTGACCTAAGCAGCCCAAGGAAGAACGAAACCAGCGAGTGTCAGTGAAAGATTATTACATGGATGAAACTCGCCCTGAGCGGTGGCATGTTCAGTTCAATCCGCCTTTTCCGCACAGCAGTGAATAGTCTATGTATATCATTAAAGAGTGTTTATGTAATTACATACATGGCATTATTCTGGCTCCAGTTAAAACAAAAGGCACTCAATCTCTGTCTTCAGATTGCTTGTGCTCTAATGTGGTGACAGCCAGAAAGAATCACAAAGGGAAAAAATGTTTGCAGAGAAAAAACACACGAGCTAAAAATAAATCCCAGAGCAGTGACTCCAACAGCACAGAGCGATCACACAAGGTTCAGGGTGAAGGCCTACTTCCAAGTCAGGTCCTGGAATACAAACTGCGCCCAGGTCTGTTTTCTCTTTCTAGGTCACACTCGCTCAAAACTGACAAGAGAAGCAATGTGTATTTATACTTTTGAAATAGCCAAGTGGAAGATTAAGGTCCTCACAGAGCCCCCTAAGGTCAGATGTGGTGATTCTAAGAGACTACACAGTGTGCATGCTTCATGTACCACTTTTTTGCAGCTGGGGCCCTGATTACCTCTATTGCAAAGATGGTCTGGTAGAAGAAGGTATTCACCCCTTCAGATGTGTGCCGTTTAATTATACAGAAGCATGCTCAGGGCGCACAGACTTAATACACAGAAGGAAAAAAAGATAAAATGTAAGAAATGTGTTTACTTGCCTTTTTTCCCTCCCGTAATGAAGAAGTCAATGGCTGCTCTAATAAAACTGCTTTCAGGCAAATAGCTATAGTCAGTAGGAACTGTGGAGACAGAAAATGATCAAATTAACCAATGAACTTGGCAGGACTAATGAAGGAAGATAATGATCCCACGCTGCCATATCAACCTCGAGACCAACCAGAGATGCTCGGGCCATTAATCTCAGCACAATGCTCTGTGGCCGCAACTGATTCTATTAGATTAAAGTGACCGGCCTTGAAGAAACCACTGAGGCTACAGAAGCTATTTAAAATGGTAGTGAACCTAGTAGAAGTTGGAAGCCGCAGAGGAGGAGAATCTTACGGAAGCAGTTGAAAAAACCCTTTCTACCCTGTCACATCGATGTGCCCCAATCCTGTGACCTTAGTGTCGTCTAGGTTGCTGGGCTTCCAGGCTGAGACCACCATTCTGGGAGCCACTTCAACACACCCTGAGTCAGAAATGTAAACCACGAAATAGAATGATCAGTATTAATAGCAACCAGTCTCTTACTTCATAAGGAAGGGACCTCTAAGTGACCAACATGTACAAATAACCAGATGCTGCTGACCTGGAACAGTGAGGCGGTGACATTTATGCTCGTTGAGTTCGGGAAGTTTCCTAGATTCTTTCCCTCCCCGTCCCCCATAATTGTTGCATGAGATGGTTTTTACTGCAATAAATGGCTCAATTGGAAAATTCCATCAGAAACAAGTAGCTGTACTTTTCCAGATATATGATCATTTGTTCCGAAGAACCTGAGCGTAGGATGATTCACTGTGACCTGACTTGAGGATATGTGGGCCAGACCATGTAGCCCATAACATTTAAAAGCCTATGTAAAAAAGCAAAAGCCTGACATAAACATGCTATTCTACCAGGACACTGTGAGCACTGCCCTTCAGAACTCACATTACTAAGGGTTTCCTCTGATGACTAAGTTTTTTTTTTTCTCTCCCCCATTTTAATATGACAGCTTCCAGCTGTCCAAAGTTCATTATGTTGGGAATGCTGTGGAATAATGTCCTGTTTCTGTAGCTAAGGAATGACTGAAAGTGAGGGAGACAGTAATTACAGGGGCCCATGTTCATGGTAATGCTGTCCACAGACTACCTGCCAGGGGATATGTGAACCCAGGTTTTAATGAGGAATCTTTGGTACCTAAACCCCGCTGGCCGGGGTCCAAGACAGCCAGTGGGTCAAAGTTCTATAAAGAACAAGGAGCAGATACAGGTCCCACTACATTACAGTGATGCCTCTCCAGAAAACCTTCAAGTACAAACATAAAGTAAGCCTATAGAAATTGCAAATATTTCTTATTGCTTATTATAAAAAAAACTGGAACTAGAAAAAGCCTTGTTACATTAAGACCTGGGATTTCAGTTTCAGCCAACAAGAGGCACAACTTTAAACGTACTTATCCCATTATTTTCTCAAGAGAAGGAGCCAGAAGAACTCCAGCCATATATGAAGAGACTTTTAATGAAATACAAGTGGTATACGAACCACGATTATTACATCTAGTAAAGTGAAAAGAAGTCTGTCCAAAGCTTGAAGGACCTGGCTCTTTTTTTTCTGGAGTCGTCATTAAACTAACTGTATGTAAGGTACATACGGTTTCTGAGCCTCAGGTTCTTCATCTGTAACACACGGGGTCAGACGCAATTTCTAAATTGTTCTCCAAGGGAAGCGGAAAGGAACACTGAAAAGAGCATGAGCTTTGGAGGCTGACAGATCTGAGTTCAACTGGGGTCCACCACTACCTGCCACATGACCCTGGGTAGGTCAGGAAGCTTTTCCGTGGCCCATTTCCTCTGATGTAAAACAGGGAAGGGAATACCCATACCCATCACTTAGGGGTGTTATGGAGATGAATGCCCTTAACACAGTACATAGTCCCACGTCCGCAATCCCTCCTTTCAGCTCCAGTGTCCTACGGCTCTAATCTTACCAGAGGTTCTACTTTGATTTGAGGACAGAGTAGATAGGTGAAGATGTCCTAGAAGCCAGATTGCATTGGACTGAAGACCAATCACCCCAGACACACTGATGACCTATGGATGAAAATGTAAGAGTTTAGTGATGGGGGTCATGATCCGAACTCCATTCAATAAAAGGTCACTCACAGAAAGCCTCTAATTTTTTATGAGATGGTGGCTTGTCTGGTAATGGGAAGTTCTATATCTAATCTACTAAACCGGGGACACATAGGTGGTTAACAAGGGTTGTTGAATCGATAGATCGATCAATCAAATGGTGATGAAAGAGCATATTAGTGACTGTGTCAGGTATCACTGAGTCAGACTGGTCTCAAAGGATATTCAAAACTGGAGAAGCAAATCCAAAAGGTAAAAAGAGGTGATAATTTCTTAGGATTAAAATATCCCTAAAAATAGAAGGAGATATTATATTGTCCTCTTCCTTAAATAATGTTCTATTATGTTTGATCATCCATACAAGCATTTTTACAATAGTTTAAAATATACATTTTTCTCCCAAGTTAAAGAACTTAAGTTTAAGTAGATTTATTTTTTTTGAGAATATTCATATTCATACATGAAAAAGACAGTTTCTTCTGTTCAGAAATTTGTTTTCCTTTAAAAGCATGAATTACTAAAACTTCTTCGGGTGTTATAATCGGCTATATTTTATAAGAAGAAAACAAGTATGCTGAGTGAATGAAAAGACTACAAAGTTCTCTGTGCGGTGAGAATACCAACTGTGCAAAGAAAACTGGAATGCTCGAAAGGAAACATGACCGAAGGCTACCGGCAGCCGCTTCGCGCTGGGAGGACCAACAGCGACACTTTTTTCCACGCTTCCTGTACCTTCAAATTTTATGCAATGAACGTAATAATTTTTTTAAAGTAAAAATGTTAAGATATAAAACCATTTCTCAGCACTTAAACATACTTATTCTTCAGCCAAGGATCATGCTGACAATGATTTACTCAAACACTTTTAGCAGTGACACCGGACCCAGCGCCGCCTGACCATGCAACTCAGACGTCCGTCCTGCCCTCTGAGCGCCGTGCGTTTCTCCGTGTCCTCAGGGCCCCGCATTCCTTGCAGTGCTGGGTTTTAATTTTTAAGGGAAACTAATGCCAACTTAAGTTAACTCAAAATGCCAGCTTCCTTTTTTTATCCAGAGGCAGTACATGTCTGTCAGCAAATGTAGGGGCATAAGCCACTTTCAAATGCCTGTTAAATTCACCACCAATAACCTGAGATTTCCTCATTTTCTAAGTAAAACAGCTTGTATCGTGAAAGAGAAAAAAGACAGAGGGGGAGAATTTGCTTTCCCACGGAAGGGTTTTATCCAATAAATTCCTCTTCTCACCTGTGTTAAGGTTCTAATGACTTCATTGAGTCTGGCTTGGAAGTGTGAGCTCTGGATGGCTTCTGACTTCAGCTGAAAGAAACAACGATATCCACTCCAGCATCCCCCAGAAGGTAAATAATGGTATTCCCAGTGTGAACTGTCACCTTCTAGACTACGGACTAATCTATCATTATGTCCTTGTATTTCAAAAGCAGAGGCTGTGAGCCCCTTGAGAGCAGGGCCCATGCTTTATCACTGATTCAGTTCGGGGGCCTGTAGCAGTCACTTAAGAGACCTTTACTGTATACACAAAGGAACTCCTCAGGATGACTTCTAAACTTACGCATACATGTGTCCACTACAAAAAACATTTTAAAGTGAAAAAACACTTCTTGGATACTGACTTAAATGCTACAGATGCAAAATGTCGTTTCTTATGAATGACCTCTGAAATTTCTTACGATTCAATCACTTCTCTCAGGCAGGGAACCTTGTGGAAAGTACTGAAGTTGACTAGGTTTAATCCTTACATACCAAATAAAATAAGGAAAGAATCTCTATACGAAGAATTCTCAGCAAAGAACAACTTTCCACACATGAAGTCACTGCAAAGCCCAGTATTACCGTCTCCATGGGCATATATTCTTCTGTCCTGAGCATAATGAGATATTGGACGTTCTGCTCTTGCTGTGGCTATGTACACATTTAATTTTTTCCCTTCTTTTCTTCTTTTACCTGCATTACATCCCCTTCAGAGCCTACCAAGGCCACCAAGCCATGAAGAGCTGCCAAGCAAAGCATTGTGGATGAGCCCTGAAAACAAAGAATAAGTCAAAAGGGAAACAGTCCTTGGGATTGGATTCCATGACTTATTACATCCCAGAGAAATAAGTGGTCACAATGGCACTAAATCTGTAGGGTCAGCATAACCTGTATCAAACCTGAACCAGAAGTGGCCTTAGACTTAAATAAAGCAACATGTTAAAGTTATTAGATCATAGGTGGCTTCTTGGTTTTTATTTTTCAAAACCACAATGTTGTCTTAAAATTAAAACACTGACCAAATAACCAGTAAAAAAAAAAACTGTCATAGTTGACAGGACGTATCATTCATATGGGCTGAAGAGTACGTTTCTCTTTCATTTAAAATTGCTTAATTTTTATTGTTAAGCGATATACCTGAACAGCACCCTTAAATTGTCCAATTAAGTAGCCCTTTCTCCTTTATAAAAAAATAGAACAACATGCAGGAGGCAGCCTCTACCTCTGCTAGCACGATTCTGATCCAGGCAGGCAGCAGTCTGTTGCCCAAGTCTTCAGCTTTTCCATGTCCACACACAGACAAACCATGAACGATGTTTCCTAATGCCAAGGCAAAACCTGAAGTCTGTCGGAAATAGACAAAAGCACGGGGTGAGGAAAAAGAGGAGTAATGGCACAGATCAGGAATGTTTACATGTTTACAGAGGGCAGCACAAGCCCTCCTAGGGGCTCCCTTTCCTGCAGACAAGTTTTCTTGCCACTCGAAAATCAGAGATGGGCAGATTTTTTAAAATCTAGACTTTGGTTTGCAAGAGAAGCCACAGTCTAATCGCAAGGGATTAAGCTGCAGTGAGTGATTTATTTGAGGAAAATAACACTGCACTATTGAGCAACTTGGCTCATGTGATCCACATTCTCAGAAGGGGTTAGGATGAAAATACCAAAGTAGCTCGCACAGCTCAGTCAACTCCTGAACAAGCAGAGAAAATGTCTCATACTGAGCACTGCACATGTGAACATCTACATTTTGGTGTCGCAAACCCTTCTGAAAGTGATCAGCCACAGAATCACAAAGTAGCAGCAACAGCAAGCACGCGAGCTTAACACCAGTGAATTCTGAAATAACTCGCCATGGCCAATATTACAAGTTTAGAGAAACCTTTAAAAAAATAAACCACCCCCACCACCACCAGTGGGGAAATCCTGGAGCATGTGTAATCAGACAAAACATGTGTTTTTCAGTTTTTAAAATTGTGGTAAAATACATATAACATAAAATTTACCATCTCAGTCATTTTTAACTATGTAGTTCAGCGGTACTAAATGCACTCAGACCGTTCTGCAACCACACCATCATCCAGCTCCGGAAACCTTTTCATTGTGCAAAACACACTTTGTATCCATTAAACAGCAACTCCCCATTCCCACTCCAGCCACGCCGGCAACCGCCCTTCTGTCTGCCTCCATCCGTGCGTGGGACTGCTCTAGCTACCTCACAGACAAAGACTCACACAGTGTGCGTCCTTCTCTCATGGCCTGTTTCACTCAGCGTGATGTCCTCAACGTTCAGGCCTGTTGTAGGACAGGACTTCCTTCCTTTTTAAGGCTGAATCATATTTCAGAGGCAGTATTTCAGGGTATTTAATTTAATTTATGGACATTTAAATTTTCCTATACCTATTCAGTCATGAGTAGAGATTCTTTGCCTTGAATCTGCTAAGGGTTGACCTTATCAGAACCCTCTACGTATTCACATTGAAAAGCCTTTGTCTTCTCTCAGACACAGGGGATAAGGAGAGGAAAAGGCACCTGTGACTGTTGGCTCTTGCTGTGAGACAAGGGACCAGTCAGACATTCTTGAGTTCTGGGTATGAAAAATATCCCATTGTACTCTAATCAGAGCAAGTCAAAATCAGGGCTTAGCAGCAGCATGAGACCCACAGAGAGAAATAATCAGGGCGTGCATTCCAACCTGCTGGTGGTTCTCTACCAACAGTCGTAGCTTGTTCATAATGTCTTCAGCCTCTGCAGCTTCAATGATTCCAGCACTGAAAGCTGATGTACACACACAGCTAAGGCTATAGGCAAGGACCTGAGAAGACAAGACAGCAGAAAAAAATTTCTTCATGAGGGAAAAGAAAAGAACAAGGTTTAGTTGACACAAATATTTGGTCCAACTTCTCCCCTGGAAAAGAATCGAATTCAAGTAAACCTACTATGGACTGGCCATTATTCTGCTGCCCATCTCTTATTTCCTAACAATGTTATGAGATGGGAATCATTATTTCTACTTTATCGATGAGGCTCAAGTACACAGAGCTAGCAAGTGACAGAGTTGACATCCAAATCAGGTCTGAGACTCTATACCGAAACATTCCCTCACCAACTCAGAATGCACCATCTGTAAACAGCAGAAGCAGATTCTCACCGCAGTGGATGTTACTGACTGACACACACTCCGATCCCAGGCCACACAGCAGAGGAAACAGGAGCACTGCCACATCAAGAGCCCACAGTGGGGCGTGCTGGGCCATGACCGTGGGTTTCAGAGTCACATAACTTGTGCAAAACAGAGATAGTACTACTCCATAGCACTGTGGGATAACTTAATAAGTAAATGAATAAATGACTAAATGAGCAAATTACAAATACAAATGCCGAGAACAGAGACAGAATAAATACTCAGGCGTATGTTCCAAATTCACCATTTACTGGCCAAGTAACGTCGGGCAAGTCAAACAATCTACTTGAGCCTCAATTTTTGCAAATTAAAGTTAACTACCCTTCCCGGCTATCTTGAATTTTCATGATGCAAACCTCCCTTACAGAGATACTCAAGACAAAGTAGAAACGTTCACCTCCTAACACGGGTTTATACGGCATGAAAAAAAAGCGATGTCTAGTTAGAAATTATGAAATAAAACACGAGAAAAGATAAAACAAAATGCTTGTCTAAGGCCTTATAAATCAAACATCAAGCAGTCAAATGCCTCGATTACAAAAATCTTGCTTTCATTGACTAATCAAATTGCTCCCTGGTTGCACATTTTTTTTCCTTTTGGTTAAAAAAAAAATGTACTTTTAAATTATGCTCTGCTTTAAAAATGGAAATGTGGTGCATGTCTTAGAACAAAACCTCAACCCTCTGTGCCCCCAAGAAATTCACCGATTCAACAAGTCCCATGTCTGAAAGCAGAGGAGCCGAGCGAGCGAGGAAACACAGGAGCCATTATACACTCATCAATAGCTCGTGGGCAGGCCCGGATAAAATAGAATCTGCTCTAATGAGAGGGAGAGTCTGGCCAGGCCAATAGGTCGCCTCCAGCTCCTCCCAGAGAAGAGCACAGGCGGTCCAGCCTCACCTGGGCACAGCAGACCCACGCACCTCCCGCGCTCCCTCCACACACGGTCAACTCTCAGAGACTGTGTCACATGAACTGCGATTCTGCACATTTTTCTGCCATGACAGAAAAAGACCTTCATTTAAAATGTGGCAAAGGGAATTTCCTCAATAATTTTTCATGCTAGCTGACGTTAAAAAAAACCAAATGCCTTTTCGATCTGCAGTTTCTTAAGCTTCTTGCTGGACATCTTTTAAAGTTACATGGGCTAGGGCATAATTCCAAAACTCTCTATTTAACCTTCCTCCAGATATTGCAGCTCTCCTTAGGAATTGCCTTCTAGTGATGCTGACTAAGGCTTCTGCATTCACTCAAGGCTCTTATCTTATATGCCGCATTTAACTCTAAGCTGATTTAAACAGCTGCACAATTTGAAAACCTTATGATCTAATATAGGTTGTTTGCTGCTCAGATTTCCTCTTTATCCCAGTTGAAATTGAAGAAGAATTTAATTTCAGAGTCACGAAAATATGGGAAGTAAAAAACGAGCAGCAACAAGAAAACAAAAGCCGGGAAAGGGAAGAAGACCGTCTCCTACCTCCTGAAACGTCCTGCTCTGGCTCCCGCTGTCATCGAGGTAGGTGGACAGCCTGCGCAGCGACGCCGCCACGTGAACTCGCGACTCCGTTCGGCTGCTGTGGCTCATGAGGGACAGAACAAGGCCAGCTCCCAGTACACAGCCCGTGCTTGGATGCCAAAAGAAAGGTGAGGGTTAACGGTCACAGAAACCCACAGCATCGCCCTTCACTCCTCTTGGGAGTTTACAGTGCTCTGCAGCCTGAGGTGAGATGGCTGAGCTCTAAATCTGCTGCCTGCTAAGTAAGTGTGTCCCGTGAACCACCACAAACACACCACCTCAAAAGGAAACCTTGGTAACAAAACAGGGGGCCCATGCCAGTGCTGTGTATCCGCTGGAGAAAAACAAACAAGGAAAGACATGACATAGTTGGACTTAAACTCCATGGTGGGGAGAGGAGGAGGCGTAAACTTTCGTGAAAACAGCTTGATTTCTGCACCAGAGAAAATCTGTGGTCCTCTCCCCAGTCCCCACCCCCACACTGAGTGAACTATGGTTAACTACGTAAGGAGGGAAAAGGCTAAATTTAAGGATATGAGCTGAGGACATCTGACTAATAAGAAGGTGGATAAATAAATGTAACACATGATTATGAAGTCCCGCTAAGTGCCTCATGTTTCCTAGTCGGCTTCAACAAGTTGAATTTCTTTCTTAAACGACATTAATCCTGTTCTCCCCTCTGATCCCTCCAAGTACCAAAGGGTCAGAAGAGAAAATGGACAGATGACAGGCTTGTCAAAAGTCACCCCATGTGATGATTCAATTGGGATCTTGGGCTTTGTGCCGCTGTTCTTCTGAAAGAATGCATATCCATTTAAAGAAATGAATTGTTCTCTCAGAAAACTTCTAGTTAGAATAAGATAATAGCGCTTTGATGTAATTTGTTTTTTTAAAAAGTTTTTTTGTCATCATTGCTGTTTTTCAAATTCAGGGAATGCAGAGTTTTTCAGAAATCATCCTCACTCTGGCTTGCCTTGCATCTCATTGTGATAGCTGCTGCTTAAGAAGACATTCCAGGGCAGTTATCCAATAACGTATTTCCATGGCCGTATGTTATTTTGCTCTTATATAGCATCTCTCTCCTTGGCTGGCATCACCTTGGCATTGTTTCATGAACATGTTAGTTATTTCCCCCAACACCTCTGTGCAAGTGGAGCATCCACATCTGATAAGAGACACCCAAAGGATGAGGATGCTACAGGATTTGCTCAAGGTCATGCAGAGCATTTCCAGCAGAGCACGGCCAGAAGATTTTTTTTTTTTTGTAATTCCCAGCCTTCTGTTCCATCTGCCAAACCGCAGGCCCCTCTGGTGCCCTGCATGTTGCCGTGATGGAATGCCTATGAGAAGGCAATATAGCTCAAGTGTTTTTCTAGGCTCTATTGCATAACAGTCTGGCAGTAGAAAATCCTTTGTAAGGAAGCTACTGCAGTAACAATCCGTCATTAGTCAGGCAGAAATGCTATTACAGCCAGCATGAACTTAACAACAAGCTCAACTAGCATAATGCATTTCCAACCAGTTACATCGGCACCGAACATCTGAACACTGCATGCTGCGGAGACAAAGCACATTTCCGAAAGAGCGGCTGCTCTTCATCAGTATGGATTCAAGTCGTTCTTTTCATTTAGAATCCAAAGGAAGTTTTTCTGGCTATCTTTTTATACTGATGCATATAGAATTTTGATAGAATTATACCAAAGATATAGTTAGACAAAACGTGGTTAATACTCTGAAAAATTTGACTTTGCTCCCTCTTTGACTACTAGGTTGCTACTTATGCTTAAGAATTCAAATGTGACTTCCTCAGGGATACCTTCCCTGGCCCAGCAGGGAACCTCTTTACTATTCTCCCATGGCACCCTGCACTAATTTACTTCAGACAATTTTAATTATAAACTCTGATGAGGATTATTTGGGGTAGTGTTTAATTACCATCCACCCCATTCACCAGCCTGAGAGCTACATGAGGGTGGGTGCCCTTTCTGTTTTTTCCTCACCACGATGCCTGTGGCACCCAGGATGCTGCTGGATGGGGACAGGCATCCAGCAAGTACCGACTGAATGCTGAACAAGTGACCAAATGCAGAGCTTCAGGGCAGTCTAAAGTGAGGAGGAGCACTCTCCAAAGAAAAACAGTAACAAAGAAGAAAACCAAGACTTGATTCTTTTGTTTAGTTGGAGGTAAAAGTTAGGAGTTGAAAAATTCAATGACTACATCATGCAAGATTCAGTCAAGAACACTTGATCTCTATTTCTGCCAGACTGACTGAAGAAAAAGGGGTGTCAGGTTCTCGGGGAAAAGGAGTCCTTCCAAAGCTCACTTAAGTTCTGGGGTTCATGTCTCCCAATACATAGGCAGTCATCTAAGTCTTGTTTCTTGTGTTATTCTGGTTACAGAAAAATCTCTATTCCCTGGACTGAAGCCCCCTTGTCCCCATCTCCAGGCATATGGATATACAGGCTTTTCAGTTCACATTTACCTAAATATTGTCACAGCATAATTAGTCTTAGGTAAGGTTACCATTCACTGACAATTCTATTCATTGCTGCAATGGTAGTTCTTTAGCTGCTGTAATACACAAATACATAATCTCACCGTATATGTGAGTACCAATATAAATGTCAGAGTGCGTGCACCTATTGATCCACTAAATTGTTTCCTTCTGTTTTGCCTCATTTTTCCAGCATGCACCAAGTAGGTATTTCTAAATTTTATTTCCTATGTTTCCTCCTGATTTCCAAATCTTCTATATTTTAATGTGCTTATTTTTTGTCCTAAGCCTTAAAAGATTCCCCCAAGGGCTCAGCTCAGCACTTCTACACACTGATGCCAACCTAGCTTCCCTTTGCTGTATCTGCCAGCTCTAACCCAGGGCTAACTTGGGCAGAGCTGGCTTTCACATCTTCCTGTTGGTTGAAAACAACAAGGGGTTAAGTGTTGGTGTGTCACACATATGAGATAAAAACAGGTTATGTATAAAACTGAGGTGTTAGAATGGCTAATGTGAGTCTTCTATAAGAATACTAACAAATGATAAAGAGAAATTCAGTTTTAAAATTATATGCCCTATTATGCCATTACTTATTTGAATGTCTTATCTAAGTATATTAAAGTATCACTACCAAAAATAAATTTGCAACTTAAAATCTATGCAATTCTGATATGTGTTGCTATATCAACAGAGATATAACGCTGTATTTTTCTAAAATTAACCACAGATGAATCTTCAATTCCCTAGTTTACTGTGGGCTATCCTGCAGATTAAGTACTAGGCCATCTAATAATTAGTTCTAATAACAGTTACCATTCGCATAGCACTTTGCCCTTTACAAAGTGCTATACAAATATTATCGTATTTGTGAAAGCTCAATAGCAATTAACCAACACTCTCAGATGGATAGCATGACTAGTTAGGGCTGTGAGGATTGCAATGCCGCATGCACCACTAGATGGCAGCAACATGTAAGTGAGCGGAGCACGAACACAGACCAGCCCAGGAGCTTGGTTCGTTCAGCAGGGGCCTGTCCATTAAATCAAGGAAGCATGGTGAATTTGCTCTGGGTGAAGTCGATCACTTGAGGTAGCACGCTCCCAGATCTATTAACTACCTCCTGGTAACGCTTCCAATATTTCACTGGATGGAGGACTGCCCTAGACTCTTGCAATCTGATTAGACCGTGGAATGCTTCATGCCATGAGCCAGGTATTCAAGCCTGAGACTAGTTAGACACTTTCTTTTTTTATTTTTAATGGTAAGCAAGACCTGCATGTCAGAGAAAAATAATACTCTCCATATTGTCAAGGGTCAAATTGCTTTATACACTTTTTTCTGATTTTAAAAAATATTTATTTTATTTCACCCATTTTTTCTACTCCCTTCCCCTCTGGCAACCATCAGCTTGTTCTGTATATCTATGGGTCTGTTTCTGTTTTGTTTTGTTTATTCATTTGTTTTTTAGATTCCATATATAAGTGAGGTCATATGGTATTTGTCTTTGATTTATTTCACTTAGCATTACATCCTCTAGGTATATCCATGTTGTTGAAAATGGCAGGATTTCATTCCTTTTTATTGTGATATTCGAGCTTTCTTTCTGTTGAAATGTTCTCAATGCCGTACTATTTAAGAGAAAAAATGGGTTTGAAGTCAGACAACCTAGGCTTTCTCTCTGAGCTGTCACTTACTGTGTGACCGTGAACGAGCGTTCTATTTGAGACATTTTCTTTATCAGTATACCAAAATGACAATGATGCCTGCTTTGGTATCAACATGTAGGTTGTAATCAGGGCTTAATTAATTACATGAGAAATGAATGTGAAAATGCTTAGCACAATTTGTGGCTACTCAGTAACTATTAAT
This sequence comes from Macrotus californicus, assembly GCA_007922815.1. Classification (NCBI taxonomy): domain Eukaryota; kingdom Metazoa; phylum Chordata; class Mammalia; order Chiroptera; family Phyllostomidae; genus Macrotus; species Macrotus californicus. Next base: position 65,929 of record VMDR010001712.1, read on the forward strand.
TGGACCTCAAACCAAAGAGGGAACAACATAAGCACTGCTACCCACGAAGCATTAGAAATGACAAAACACAAAGCATCATTAACTGTAGGAATAACAGGAGTTTTGAGAAGATAAGGGGAGGGTTTCTTGAAGGAACTGAGCTTTTAACTGGACCCTGAAAGACAAGCCAGAGTTTACAAAAGGGTCAGGAAATTTCTGATGACCCTCTTCTCCCTGACTCTGTGGGATCAGTCCCCTATCTAGGCCCACCGCCCCTCTCCCAAACACAGCTGCTTATGAAGAAGGACAGAAAGAATCAAGAAATAAGAATCTTATTATTTTTAAAAGTTCACTTTAAAGTTAAATATGCTTAGACATATTTAGTTAACTACACGCATAAATACCTACACAGTGGATAACTCAGCTATCCCTGTGGGTCCTCCTTACATTCATAGGACCTACCTAGAGACTAATGAAGATACTATTTGGTTGGTCAAAGGGCCCATTTAGTTTTCTCCGTAAAATAAAATACATTTTTTATTTTCACTAATAACTTTATTGATTTGGATATTTTGAGTATGTTGGCTATCTCCTGGGTGGTATAACGTTGATTCTTCACAATTAATGTCTAAGTTTAATCACTATCAACTTCACCTGGTCTACCTGACTGTGGAGCATCACCTAGCGAGAACTGTCCAGCAAGAAACTTCGCAAACCACTTTTGACACATTTGATCAGTCACAGCACCTGTTCTATACATTGCACAAATATGTATTTTTTGCATTTCAGTTACATTTTTACCTTTCTTGAAATAATAAAGCATAATATGCCAAAAAGCTACATATTTTCTTCCATCTTCAATATTAAAATGGCTACAGAAAAATTCACCGATTTTGATAAGTTTTTTCAAAATGCACGCTGCTATGACAGCTGTCACAATACAATCTAACAAAATCGTTTCTAATGAAGTTAAAGTGCTATCAGAGTCATCTTACAAAAAGAAACCTGAAGGAACTTTCTGGCCAACTCAATGCATGAAAATCATTCTTGATTGTTTCAACTGGCTGAAAGTTTAGAGCATCTTAAGCACAAAATATTCCCCCAACTTTACAATACTTGAGCTACAGCTATGATGAACACCTTTGGAAAGAAAGCAGGAAAACAGAGGGAGGGAGAGAGAGAGAACCTATCTTACTTCTTGGTTGTAAAAGGCAACACCAGGGATTAGGTGTAAAAAATCTCAACTTTTCGTCAGACCCAGTAACAGTTCAATGGCTCTATACCTTCTATTAATCATTTTCTATATTCAAGAGACTTCAATTACGCCACTGACCTCTTTTCCCATAATCAAAACCACACTCTTAACACAGCATGTCATTTCTAAAGTGTTTTGTGACAGACTGGGTGGGGTGTCAATGGTTCTTATCCAATCTTAGCCTGCGCCTGGAAGAACCTGTCAAGACTACCTACTACGTGAAGATTTGGTTTTGTTTGTTCATGATGAAATACTTGATACATGAAGCTACTTCTACCACTTAGTCTTCTGTTAGTCTGAACAAACAGGCTAGAAGGTATACATGTAACTTCAGATCCCAAGTTCCTAAAGATCAGAAAGGTGAACTCCGAATTAAATCCTATTTGAACAACACCCATAATAGGAAAAAAAATAAATGAGTTCATAAATTGGAAGTTAGTGCTTATAATCTATGAAGTTTCCAAATAAGCACAAATCCCAGATGATCCAAACCCGAGGTTCCCAAACATGTGCAGTCTAAAATGATACAATGAGTCCTCAATGGCATCAATATTTCAGAGAGCCTGGTAAAACTGTGTATTTTCCCAAACAAGTCACATAGACTAACTGAAACACTAAACGTCTCACTAAATGAGTATGTTTAACATTGTTTCTAAGGTATTCTTTCCTGATTACTCTCCTTTTTGTTTTATTACTTTTCATGATGGCAGTGAGAAAAATGAATTAAATTTTAAAGTACATATTTAGTTTAATAGACAAGAATGTTAAAAATTTATGAATTCTGCAGGGCACAAAAAGGATCTATTAACGTGGAGGAGCTTAGGAAACCCTGGTGTAACCTGTATTTGCTTCCTTTTGATTCCTCAGCTACTGGATTTCACAGGGAAATCTAAATCACGGGTCAAAAATTCTCTTTGCCCAATCTAATTCAAAAAATAGTTTATTTAAAAAGGTTAACTTATGCGCACAGCCTCCAAATTTATGCTTCATATGACATTTCCAAGACAGAACTTAATGACGGCCATAAAATGACATTTGTTGCTTTGTAGTACAGCAAATCTTCTCTTGCCGAATCGCTGTTTTCAGAACAAGTAGGCTTTAATTACAGATTTTTAATTATTACTGAAAATTCTTTGTGAATGAATATAGGACCAGGTCTCACAAATGCTCCATCGCAGAATACAAACATCATGGCAGAGAAAACTAACCTCTAAGTGTCTGTTCGAGAGGAAATGGAATCCACTTACTTGGGCTCAAGACCACTGTCAAAGCAGCAGTTTTCCAGGGCGTCCAGGGACTTCATCAGAAGGAGGCTCATCTGTTGGCCAGAAATATCACTAGGTAAAGGCCAAAGGGGAAAATGAGTTATTTAAAGTCGTTCAGCTGTCTAAAATACTCACCATATAATATTTTGATCTCAATATTTTACTGAAAATGCATTTATTTCAAAACACATAAAATACAATCAATAGTACTGACAATTCATATATACTTATTTTGTAGATAGAGAAACTGAGTCTGAGAACTTGTTCGAAAGTTGGGTTTCTGAATGCAACAATTATTTGCAAACCAATAAACCCTAAAGTTGCTTTTCCATTTTCTCGGCTCATCAGAACTTCTCTGTAACTGAAGTATGGCTGGCACGCAGTATCACATGGGCTTCGGGGGAACAACACGGTGGCTCTCCATTTACATGCCTTCCTAAGCGATCACCACAGTAAGTCCAGTAACCACCTCCCACCATGCAAAGTTATTGTCCTATTATTGGCTGTATTCCCTGCGCGGCACACTGTATCCCTGACTTATTTATGCTATCACTGGAAGTCTGTCTTTCTCATCTGCAGCCCCACCTTCTCCCCTCTGGTAACCATCAGTTTGTTCTCTGTATCTGTAATCACCAATTTGTTCTCTGCATCTACGAGTCTGTTTCTGATTTATTTGTTTGTTCCTTTTCTTTTTTTATCCCACATATAAGTGAAATCATATGGTATTTGTCTTTCTCTGACTTATTTCATTAGCATAATACTCCCTAGGTCCACCCATGTTGTTGCGAATTTAGCCCATTTGAGTTTTAAATCACTACAAAATAAGAACTAAAGTAAGAATTCCAAAACCAATATTTCTAAGAATGCTGAAGTGATTGCCTTCAGAATATTTAATAAATCCTTTAGGCTGATATTATCAATAACTGTTCCAATTCTCTTTCGTGCAAAGTGTTACTTTTGATTTCATGTCTCAGTTATGGAGGTTATAAGTTCTATTCCCTTACTTAAATTTTTTTAGAAGTGGGGGGAACACCAGCCCTATACTTTTCTCTACAGTAACTGACATAACTTTGCATTGTCTTGGTGAGAACTGACTTGTATAGTAAAATAAACTTAAAAGGTCGTTTTTCAGGCAGAGCTGTGGGCTTCATCACCAACACTTGATCATCCAGGGCCGCCTGCCTCTCGCGCTGCCGCCTCAGCCCCGGTAGGTGGATCGCAGCCCCAGGAGTGCCGACCAGCCAGACAGCCCTTTCCGGTTCTTCTCAAACCAAGACTACACTGGTTTGGCTTGAGGTGAAGGATTAAATTTTGCAATGAAAACACACACATGCACACACACACTTTTAATAGTTTTAACTAAATAAGTCCTAGTATAGCTGTTCTCTGGAGTAAAATATTTTTAAATATGCTACACAAATGTTAAAGTACTAGTATTCTCTGGGAGTTATAACGAAAGCGAGCTTGAAATAATGTGCTTTCCTGAATAAATTCTAGCCTGGAATTTAAATTCAGGTGACTTTTTTTCATAAGCTTTGGCAAAAAATGGAGTGATTGTCACAATTCTCTTTTACAGGGTAATTTTTCATTCTTGAGAAAAACATATTGTCCTAATCCTGTTCCCTTAAGGGGCTATTTTGGGTTACTTATTTGATGTCATTGACTAGCCAGAGTTGACAGCCCTCAAAACATTTACCTTAATTTCAGAAAAATAGAAACTTTCTCCAAAAATGTCATTATCTGATGACATTGTCATTATCTAGCAAAATATTGTTTTAGTACCAAAGGCATATATATTTCGGATTCCTCTGCTCCAAGAAATTAGGAAGGTAAGAACCATGAAAAATTATACTGGTGGCTACCGCAGCCAAAAGGAAGATGCTATCAAACACAGGATCATTAACGGAAATTTAAAATCTGCAGTTATTCTGAAGGCACTTCGCCATGGGAAGGGCTTCCTTGGGTCCTTCCCCAGGGTTTCCTGCAGGTACAAAGACAAGTAAGAGAAGACGAGGCGGAAGGCAGTCTAGGAACCAGAGATGAATGCTTTAGGTGAATCACCGCAGGTTTCTCCAGGTAGTATCATTAAATTACCCACAAACGCAAGTCTATTAAGCCTTAAAACCAGCAGCAGCTCATGCAAAACTCATGACAAAGGGAGCCACAGGACAAAATGAGTGGCCTGGAATTAAACTGCCAGGGCTCATTTTTAGTGGTAAAACACGTTACTTGAAAAGATACTGAAGAAAGGCATGAACACAGATGGTGAAGAGACTACCATTTGTAGCGTTGTGGCAAAGGAAAAGAAAAATCACTTTTAAGTTTTAAGTCTTCAAAAATACTTTGTGTTCACACACACACACACACACACACACACACACACTATGTAGCAGTTAATTCACATGCCAAGGGCAGCGTTTTGTTCGTGCCCAGGCCTATATATACTAACACTGGTGAACAGAACAAAATGAACATTCTGGAAACATTTCATTTATGATCACAAAGACTAATCCAAATCTTCCTAATCATCTGACAGATGTTTCCAAGAGCTGAAATGATTATCTGAAATAGGTTACTTCCCTAAATCAATAGCAATTTTCATAAAGGTTTCATGTATTGGTATTTGCACAAAGCTCTGTAAATTACAAATGAGACTTCACCACTGGTTTTACACTGGAATCTAAATATAGCATCATGTCACCCAGCTTACCCACATCAACAGCATTTCTTGCCTTTGGACAGACAGTTCACTTCTGCTAAGCAGGGAAGCTTACTGACAGGTAACATCGCACAGGATGCCTCTCCCTACTACTCTATTTACCCTATTTCCAATGCCGGAAAATGGGGTTAAATTCCAGTTCGGTGTCATCTAAATATTCATGATACTCAAATATTCATGCTCTACCACACTGCAATAAATCCAGATATATAAAATCCTAAGATTTGTTATACAATAAGAAATAAAATGAACAACAAAACTAGACTCAGGTACAGGAAAACTTTCCTATTTAGTGAAATTTTCCACCTGGGTCTTTGACAGTCTATTAGCACCATTCAAGGGAAAGGCTAGCCGGTCAAAAAATGAGCAATCAGACTGAATAAACCACATAGTATAATATGCTCAGATTAAGACTCTTTAAGGATTATAAAACAGTAGCCAGGGCACAGGTTAAGAGCAATATTTAAAACTGGGTACATACAGCTCTCAGTGATTCAGTGATTCCCACACCCTCAGGCACAAGGGACACCTCAATCTTCTCCCTCCATTTTACAGTGATATCAGTAAAGCATCAGCAATTATTTCCACCCTTATAAGCCAGGAGCAAAAGCAGCTTTTCTTTATTTATTGCACCATAAGATTAGACTTCTCCTCATATCTATTACACAGATGTGTTCAGGGCTTTCATCTAAGCATGAAATGATTTTTGAGTCATCTATCATTTTAATAAGAGCAACCCTTAAAATACATTAATATCTATGTGATGGTATTTTAGAAGGACAAATTCACTCATAAAGAATACATGATCAATTTGCCTGTCTCAAAAAGTTTAGCAAGCACGTATTTCTCAGATAAAATGCTTATGTGTGTGTACGTATGTGTATAAACCCTCCACCTATACCACAAAAAGGGACAGCAAGGCTATTTTAATAAACTGTACCTGAGTTTCTCCTCGCACAAGCGAGAGAGAAACATCCCCAAAGCAAGGCCCATGTGGATTTGCACAGCTTGAGACTCATCAGCACTTGGTTTCCCAGGTAACCTGGCAGTCAGCATGTTCAGGATTCCCTCAACCTTCTCTTTGCAAGAGATAATGAAAACCGGCACCAGGAGAGACAAAGCCGTGGCGGCCGCAGACCGGGCGATGGCACTAGCTGTGTTTTCGCCAGAATAGGATTTCTAGGACACGCCAAAGAAAGAAAACAGGGGGTTGGCCTTTTGTTTAAAACATGGAGGAAACATACCTGTCACAAAAACACTATGCAACAATACAAACTTCTCGAGATCCACCCCTGCCAAGCAAACAAATAATTTAAGAAAACTGCTTCTGTGTTTGACTATACAGGTTTACGGTTTCACTCTTACTGAAACATTTTGCTACTAAACAATCCGTTAACTGACAATATTCTTTTAAATTTGAAAAAACAAATGATAAATGCCTCCTTTTAAAGGGTGTGAATTCCCTCACTAGAAAGCCTGAAAGAATTTCAGTGTTTTGAAAGCCCACGTGTACATATAATGGAAAACCCAAAGTGAAGCAACGCGAGCTTGGAGAAACCTCTAAGCCGTGTTGCAAACGTCCAGAAAGCCAGGGGTTTTCTAGGAGTGAAAGAATGAGGTGGGGGTCAGGGGCGGGGGAGCAGTTGCAGTTCAGTGTGGAGGGACAAGTGTAAATTTAGCACAGGGATCTATTGGCAGATCTCCCAAAATCTTTGGTGGGAACGTTTCCCAGTAGATGGATTATTTCCTACAGGGGGTTAATTCCTTTTAATTAAAAAGGAAGTTGAAATCCTAAAAGCCTCTGGTTACAAAGCAATAACCAGCTATTGAAAATGAAATGGAGAGCCCTATATGCCCCTTCCTATATGCAATTATGGGAAAAGAAATGAATAACAGCCCTAATACCATGAGAGGGCAGCTGAATGTGAACGGCTTCTAGCAGAGTCTCATGTTTGAGAGCTCCACCAGGCATTACATACACTTGTAAACAGGTCTCAAGTGGGGAAGAAAGTCCGTTTATCAGTCCTCACTACTACCCACTTCAAATTTTCAGACACACCATAAAGGCCGTGTTGTCTCTTGTAGACCAAGCACATTAAAAAGTGTTTTTAACTCGACTCATTTGCTCCCTGAGCTTTAGTACTTTAAGGATAAAGATCAAGCATGTGCTAAGGTATTCTTCAGGTTAATACAGCACTGTTATGGCAGTGCCACTCAAAATGACCCAGAGGCTAGGACGCTGGAAATTTAAAAAGTGACTTGCGAAACAGGGCTTTGAAAAGTATAATAATGCAAAAATCACAAAGGTAAGAGGCAATAATGACCTAGCTAATAAGGAGATTTTTTTTTTTTGGTGTGCAAGAACTAAGTGAGCAGCGTTATTAGGAATCTACACAATATCCTGTCCTGCTCAAGATCTAAACCAGATAGTTATTGCAAAGACCTCCACATAAGCTAACAAATTTTTCATTCATCATTAAAGAAATAAGAACACTTTGACAGAAAACAAATCATTGTCAAGAAAGTATTTCTGTGAGAAAAATCTACTTTCCAGTTTAACTCTACATTATCTAGTAAGGCATTTTACTGTCCTCAAGCACAGTTAAAAATCTAGTTCCACACCCTAAGGCCCAGATGGATACATACCAGGTCCGCCCAAGGGCAGGGGGCAGAGAGAGGCACAGAGGAGAGAAGACCTAAGGTGGTGGAGTTTCAGGCTAAATTCCTGATCTTAGGAACTGTTCAGGGCCTGTGCTATATTTTTATTCTAATCAACTATAATCCTCTGCCACTCAGCTGATAGCCCCATGATCACTATAATTCCCACACAGATAAATAAAGCATACACTCCAGCCAGTGAAGGGAAAATGAAACCTAAACAAAATAAGTGTGTTTTCAATTTGCTTCAAATCTTACAATATAAGCAAGAAAGAAAATGACTAAGTAATAGGTGTTTTGTTTTGATCAATTCTATTACTTTGTATTTATAGAGTATTTCACAATTTTCAAAAGTTTTTTTTCATGTATTATATAATTTGATGCTCACAATCTTTTATAAAGTTGGCAAAGCATTAGTTTTTACCTTCATTTTACAGATAAGGAAAACAAGATGATAGGTTCAGTGTCAGGTCAACAGTAACAAAACTAATAAAGGATGAAGCCAGGGTCGTAATCACTATAGATAATACTGCTCAACTGCCTCATTGATAAATAGGAGTCAAAGGTCCTCAGAGATTAAGTGAACTGCCTATGCTCACACCCCCTGAAATGGAAAACGAAAACCCTATGACCAGAACCTTAGGATCCCCACTGTCAGCCAGTGTTGTTTCACTGTAACTGCAGCTCTTGACTCTGACTCACACGTTAGCATAACCCAGAAAGCTTCCAAAATGCTGACACCCAGGGCCTATCCATGAGCAATTAAGAGATAAGGCCTACATATCTGTATTTCTTTTTTCAATTATATATATATATATTTATATATAAATAATGTATATAATATGTAATATATATTTATTTATTTAAATATCCCCAAGTGGTTCTAATGTACACCTAAGAATCATTACATGACATCATGGATTTCATGTGAATAACTGGTATGAGCAGAATCAACCCTTGAGTTTGTTCATCGTTTTTTATCTCTCAGACTTACATAATAAAACCAGGAGAAAAGCTGTCCTCTGGGTTGGTAGTGGCTATCCACAATGACCAGGAGAGTATCAGACACCATGGAAACCCACTCTTGCATTGAAAGGAAATTAGGTTGAACCTGCAGATGAAGACAAAGATGAAATGATGATGGAGAAACTAGAAAACCTAAACATGATTTCTAGATTTAGGGTATAGCCTGTTCTGAGTTAAAGAATGAAGTGCTATCATCAAAAAGTTAACTTCAAGGCCATGGCTGGTGTGGCTCAGTGGATTGGATACCGGCCTGCGAACCAAGGGGTCGCCGGTCTGATTCCCAGTCAGGGCACATGCCTGGGTTGCTGGCCAGGTCCTCATTTTGGGGCATGCGAGAGGCAACCACACATTGATGTTTCTCTCCCTCTCTTTCCCCCTCCCTTCCCCTCTCTGAAATAAATAAATAAATAATCAATCAATCTTTAAAAAAGAAAAAGTCAACTTGACCTGCCAGGACTAAGGAGGTGAGTGGGCCTTTGACAAACAGACGTCACCCCCTGTGCCCCAACAGGAGTGTTTACCTGCCACACAAGACTTAACAGAGGTGAGAGGGTGGGGGGCTGTACAACAGAATGTATTCGAGAGCCCCTCGGGGCTCTCCAGAGCTCAGTGAGAAAAATGTGGAGGTCAAAGGGACAGATGTACAGAGAAAGCAACTCGAAATTTCTCAATTCTACGATGTCATTGCACAAAGGGGCCAATAAAGCGGCTCACAAAATTTTGATCATTATTCCTAGCATTTCTGCTATCACCATATATTTATGTTTCACGAAACATCCCATTTTCTCAGCTAATCAGTTATGAAGACACAACTGATTTTCAGTTTGGAAAAGAAAAGAGAATGTGGAAAAAAAACAAAACAAGACAAAACCCAATTCACTGAGAAAAGAACTTCATTTTAAAAGCCATGGATGTCAAAAGTATTCATTAACTCACATGGTATTTTCAGGTCATGCAAACTACAGGTCAGTGCAGTGCTAAGAAGCTCCTTGGGATTGATTCTTGAATCTAACAAGACCTTCCTTAAGATCTTTAGCTGTTGGTCATATGCAGATTTAAATGAAGTTTGAAAACATCAACATTAAGTGATGAGATCTTGAGTTTGTACTGAGTAAAAGCTAACGTCAAGGTCATCGAGAATAAAAGCAAAGCCCCGTCTCTGGACCATGTGGCCCCTCAATGTTTTGTGCACTGTCTATCACAGTGCAGAACAAAAGGGCAGGGGAGTAAAGAGGACTAAGAGAGCCTGGAATTCGAGCTTGGGATGGAACCCCCATTCATGACTGGGGTAAAGTAACCTGTACAGCTGCACGGCTCTTACTAAAGGATACGGAACATTTCCTCTCTTAAAAATTTCCTCTTTCTCATCATTAAAATAAGATCCTGGGTTTAAAAGTAAGTTTTTATATAGTAAGTAACTGCTGTCACATTTTCCCTTGACCTCTTTCCCTTCTGCACATGTAAATCATATTGCTAGCTTTCGCCACCGGGCATCTATTCTCTTGTTTACTAGTGATAGCGCCCTTTGGGGAATTCCCTCCCCTGTGATTTGAAGCTTGGTTAAATGCTTAATCAAGCTACCTGTCCTACCCTACCCAAAGTGTAGGAACCCATGGAACTCTACATCTTAAGTGAGTGATGCAAAGACAGTAAATGAGTAGAGCTGATTCATCCCAATGTAGGGGAGGGCTAGGGACGGGGTCTGCTGACCCCGGCTCAGTACCTGTCCTGGACTCCCCAATTTGCCTTGGTTACTGTTCTTCTCAAAACCCAAGTTTTAAGCTCTGCTTTCAGTCCCTTGAGCTTCCAGATTCCTTATCCTTCTAGTTCCTTTTTTAAATGAGAGCCATTTTCTTTGCTTGCTTTCAAAAACTCCACCATGAAATAAATCAGTACAATAGGGCAGGCTGGCTTAGGCAGTTAATAACATAGGCTCTGGAGTCACACTGTCTGGGTTCAAATCCTGGTCTTGCATTTGCTGTGTCACCTCAGGAAAGTTGCGTAGCCTCTCTGAGCATTTGTCTTTAACATGGGAAAGAATATTACACTTACCTCCTGGGTTGTCGTAAAGGTAAAATGAGTTATAAAACAGTACAGATGGTCCATAAGACACTCTGTGGCGACAGAGACAGGCTGAATAATGATGAATAAAGTCCAGTTTTTGCACCAAGAAGTGATGAAGTATATGGTGATGCTGATGATAATGGTGACTATTACTGAGAGGCCAGTATCTACCAGACATTGTGTTTTCCATATTAATTCACTTAATCTTTTAATAACCCTATGTGGTTAGTACCATCATCCCCATTTTACATGGCAAAACAGGCTCTGAAAAGGAAAGTTACCAACAGCAGGCCATAGAGCTAGGAAGTGCAAGGACTAGGATTCGAATAAAGGACGCTCCTACTCCAAAGCCCAAACTTCTAACCACTAGACTATATTGTCTCAAGATATGACAGCTACTAGATAATAGGGCTTCTAAGAAAAATAAATCCATGCCTTTTTATTTTGACAGATACGAATCATCTGAAAAAGTACATTGGAAATGAACATTGGCCAGCTCACCACACGTTTAATTAAGAAATAAATGCCTTGCAAAAATGAATAGGCACTTTGTCATTGATATCTACAATTAAAATGCAAAGTATAATTTTTTTCAGTCAGTAAACACTGCTTATTTATCATTTCTTGACAGCATTGTTCACTTTCAGTAAGCCTAGTTAACCTCCTAAGATTGGTTACCACTGATGTAATCACAAAAAGACAACCCCTGTTGCATAAAATTGGTACCTTCAAATTGAAATGACCACTTAACTGTGATGGAGAAAGCGAAACAGAAAAGCTGCAAAGAAGAGGGTCTGAAAGACACTTCAGCTCACAGTGTAAAGGCCCATCAACCAGCATAACTCGGCACTGCAGACACGGACTCGAACCTCCGGAATTCAGAGCCCGGCTTCCAGAGACTTCTCAGTTCTGAAATGTCACACAGCCAAAGCCCGCTGGCTCACAGCTCCCTTAGCTCACCTCCAGGACCCCCTCGGCATCTGAGGACAGGCTGGCTTCATGCTTGGATACGACGACAGCAAGGCTGCTTAAGGCCAACAGCGCATTGCCTTTGACCACCGGGCTGTCCCTGTTCAAAACAAAACAAAACAAAACAAAAGTTCCAAGAGAGGATTTGGGGGCATTAAGAAGAAAAGAAGGAGCTATTATAGGGAGGGCAGAGGAGGTCAAAAAGCACCTCCACCTCTTCACGGCGTCTCATAAACACAGGTCTGCCTGTTCCCTGACGCCAGCAGCTTCTGTGCCATCTTCTCGCACTGGTGCTGATCTTTAACTCCTCTTACCGATGGAAGGTCAGTCTACCTTTCTGTAACTTAAAAATCCAAGCTCCTCATACCTAAGTTCTTCCTAAAATTTTTATTTCTTCATTTGACATTACATTTCCTAAGCTATCTTCTTTTGTCCTCTTTGGCCAATATAAAAGTATTGATTTCCTCTGGAAACACCGCACAGGACAGTTAGGTGAACAAGCCCGAGTGGACAGAGCTGGCCTCTGCCATTCTGAAAGCACAGGCGTGTGGGACCGGCGTCCAGGGAACCACTTCCGACAGCACGCTCTCCCAGCGGCCTGACAGACTGGCAGCTTTCCTCTCGTTATCACCCTCCTCCGTCTCCCACCACGTCAGAGCCAGCAACCTTAAAGTCAGTTTGCAACACAATTTTGAGACCCTAAATAAGATGTAAACAAACAAAAAAAGACCCGTTTTGAGGTTATTTGCATTGAGAGTTTCCCGTGACACCATCCAAATGGTAGTTTTCTAAGGTTAGCAAAATCTTAAATTTGAATTCTGAGTTTAGTATCAAGACACTGAGCCTTTTTAACATACTCGCCACTTGAAAACACACATGTAGTATTATTCCATAGTTCTAAGATTGTACACTCTAAGATGTTCTTGGCTTGCCAACTCTGTCCAAACAGAACACAGGCCGCAAAGCACACATACTGTCTGGTAGTTCGGTTCTCAGTTAACCCTAGGACTGACTGCGGGTTCCCATAAATACAGAGAATGCTTCCCTAAACCTAGACCTGATACCTGAACTTGAATCAAGAACTGTTCCCTGTTTACCCCAGTGCTAGAACGGAACAGGTATGTAGCATAAAGAAGACAGAGCCATGACTGAATGTGAGTTAGTGAATATTAAAAAATCAGTATGTGCACATGTCCTTGCACTTTGGCTTCCATTCGGTAGGAACAGGACTCAGGATGTGCCATGATCAGGTTCTTCCATCTATGTATCCATCCATTCCCTCCTTCCTTCTCTCTCTCCCACCTGGGGGGGTTAGGCTCAGTGAAGACTTGCTCTGCACACGTGGTCATTTTGTTCACCAGTGTGTTCCTGAATTCAACCCTCTATGAGACCTGCCTTAAGTTAGTAAGACAACACTTACACCGGGGGATCCTGCAGGGGAGAGAACAGGAAGGAAGTCTTGTGAACCAAGCAGGTGGCTTCACTGCGGCTTTGCTAGAGGTCTCAGTTGGGATCACTGGGAACGCATATGGCTAATAATAACATAAGTGAGGTGAGATCTGGGCATTCCTAGGTAGTCTAGCCATAAAATCATTTCACAAAACCAAAATTAAATCTTTTATTTCTCTTATCTCTTTCCTTTAGCTGAGAATGTCCTGAAGTCTGTCTTGCTACAAAATGGTCATAAACTCCTAAAGTTAGAAAAAATAGTTTTAAATTCTCAGTTATCTACAAATTCTCTGTTTTAATCACCCCATAGAAAAACTTAGATGATCACTAGAAATCGGTATCACATCTTTTAACCCTTTCCGTATGAGTGCTCTTTCCGCCACGACACTCCCGCTGTACGAGGTGAGCCATTGTGAGCTATTGTATGGGCGCCAGATATACCCGGCGCTCGTCCACATAGGTCATCAGATGAGCGCCAGATATATCCGGCGATCGTACCGAAAGGGTTAAAACAAGGATAGCAGAAAAGATAAAATAAAAAGTATCTTTTGGTGCTTCGGCTGCCTATATTTCCCAATGGATGGTATTTTGGGTGGGAAGGAACTCCAGGCACAGCCTAGGGTCGGGCTGGCCTGGCAGAAGGTGTCAGGGTTACTCTTTGAGTGTTCCAGAAGGGCCGACCTCTGAGGCCATTCTTCCAGAACTGTGTAGCTTTTCTACATTATGTTGTTTTAGTTTGTAAACTAACCCTATAGAAACAAGCAGGGGAAAAGCTAGGAGAACTCAGGTATTAGAGTTTAGCCTTAATTGGACTTGATAGGCTTAAGTAACTGCTTTTGAATAAAGATTTTAAAGATTAAAAAAAAAGTATCTTTTTAATTCTGAAATTCTGAAAGAGAATTTAGCCTCCATTTTAAAACAGTGCTCTAAATAATTTTATTTCAAAAGTTTTACTGGCCTGGACATTCCAGAACATGTATTGTTTCTTGTAAAATGGAGGAAGATGCATTTAAAATTAGTGCTAATTAGAACTGTGATTACGGATTAAATGCAAATGTGGACATCAATCTTTGAATAGAAAAAATTAGTCCACAGCCCGCTCAGTGCACGCTTAGGCCCTGGTACCTACGTTTCACAATGGTACCATGACTAGCTCTTGATCACCTATGTATTCCCTACATGCCCAGCACAGTGACTTACGGAGAGAAGACACTCAGTACACATTTAGTGAGATAAATTCGAGGAGGAGCTGGCCAGGTGAAAACCTACAACTGGTTCAGCAAAAACTCATCACCTTGTTGATCAAATAACTATCCCCTACAGGCTGGCAGGAGTAACTAATTTGCATAATGACATGTCAGCATCAGTGCAATATTTATCTAGGCAACACCACTGACATTTTAATTAAATTGTCCTTTGAAACAAACTGATGCCATTAACCTAATTAAAAAGCACATAAAAGAATGAGCTATGATGCTTTCTCAGGGACAAAGTATTATGTTACATATTAGTAAAGTGACCCAATCCCTCAGGGATTTTTATCTTCACGTTCAAATCTATCTAATTAATAATAGTGAAAATAAACTTACATCAATCACCAGGTTTTATCTGTGTTCTGATTCTGCCTTAACCCTACCCCGGACACTTTAGAAATATACGCTCTCAAATGAGCAAATCAGTCTAACCTGTACACTGATGTTTTACTTCCTGCATTTAACTTATAGCTCAGAACAAAGTGAGTCTTAGGCTGGCCCAAACCAGCCTGTGACAGCCCACGGTCCAAGGAACAGGCAGGCAGGAGGTGGTGGCGGGGTCCTCACATGGCTGGAGGAAATCAGAGGGGAAAAGTAGAGGGCAGCAGAGTAATGTCCCCTGCTCTGTCAACCCCTTCGCCTCTAGACCTGAGCTGCCTCCTATTCACTTGCTGTCATGCCCAGTATTGTCAGGGTGGCTTCAATAAGATAAGGTCTATAAAATACTTTGAAATTCTTGATGAAAAGGTAATGCCACAAAAACATGAGTTACTCTTACTCTGTACCACTGAGAATAGGAACAGCTTCTTAGGTATTAGCCAAGAAACAATGCTTTGGAAGTCTAAAGATTAAAGTCTTGTTGACATAAAATTTTAGGATGGAAAATGTAAAAGCTACGAGGGAGGCATAATTATAGTTTGTTTTAAAAGAGAGATGCTAGTTTCTTCAGTACTCAAGCTTTTTGCTGCAAATATCAGAGCACCATGTTAAACAGGATATTAGTATATAAGTAGACTGAGAAGACAGAACAAACTAGGAGAGGCAAGGTCAAAGGTGACCCCCATCCCAGCACCTCCTCCCTTCCAGCATGCAGCTGAGGGTGCTCCCACTGGGGCTGTAATTCCCCAAACTAGATAAACAGAAACAAGTAAGTCCCTACAGAAGCCCGTTGGTCCTTCAGTTTTCATCTCATCAACAGCCACGCCCCGGGGCCTCCCGCAGCACTGAGAGCATGGGAGGGTTACCACTGCTACTCGCCTTCATTCGGGAGACGTGAGGCTGAGAGGCGATCGTGTTAAGTGCCTGTTCAAGAAATTACTGGTAGAAAGCTAACTTGAAGGTAAATCATTTTTTTTAAGGCAAAATCTACTTAGCTACAGAGGGTCAACTAAACTGCAGTGAAGTATTCTGGATAATGGAGTTTCAATGCACATGAAATCTTCTAGGTCGGAGGCATGCCTGTATTGTTCGGTGAGTAAGGAGACAGGATGCCGAAGAGTGTCAGCAGCTGAAGGTGGCGGTGGGAGGGAGAAGTCTGTGTGGCCGACTAACTTACTGCCGGGAACAATTAGTCAGCTCGTTAACAAAGGAGACTGATGAGATTGTTTAAGCACGTTCGTTAGGGTATAGTTTTCTTAGCTGGCTTAAGATCAAAAGCCTCAAGATAGTAATACTCATTATTTTTTGTTAAAACAACCATAAGATATGACTGAAAGTGCCTTATTTTATTGGATCTTCACATTCATTCCTAGTATTCAAAAATTCAGTTTTTAGATACCCTGGACCCAATAACACAAAAGGAATAAAAAGAAGTACTACTTTGATTTATTTGCTAGCTGACAGTTGATATTTAATAATCTATTTATTAATTCACATTAGCAAAGTTTCCTCCCACCACTCTCCCACATGAACTAAATTAGAATTTCAAAAATCTAAGTCAGCACGGGGCACTCTGTTACCTGTACCACCTCAGCAGACTCTTGTAAAAGTATATGTATTTGTACTCATTCTTCTGTATTTTCACAAAAAGACATGTAGTAAGAATTAATATGAGAAAGGATAACAATTGGTTTTTTAAAAAAAAATTATTGAGAAGTCCTTTAAAATTCTTAAAGTTATGAAATACCTAAAAGGAGAAATTGTATGTACATGCCAGGAAAAACAATGTTTATAGAAAATTTTTGGCAAGAGAATAAACAGATCTTACTTTGCAGCTGACTTGGTGATCTCATCGGTCAACATGTCTCGAACCCTGCCATAATGATGGAAAGAAATAGGTAGAAAGGTTTATGTTAGAGCAAGAATCCAATCTTTTGGCTTATTCACCAATTAATAAGAACCTCTAGAAATGGCTCCGGATCTAAACACTACATATGTAGAATTTTAGCATGAAGTGAAAGAACTGTAATAAGGGCTTTACTTCCAAGACTTCCATCTTCCTGTTCCTTAGGTCACTTCCTGGAGGGGGAGGGATGTGAATATAACTAGGGAGGGATGTGCAGGCAGTGGTGTAATGGTGTCACCTCATGAAATGATTGGAGTGTGTGTCCTTATCTTACTGTCTGCAGTGGTCTGAATGTTTGCGTGCCCCCAGCTTCACATGGTGAAATCTTGACTCCCAGTGTAGTTATTGGATGTGGGGCCCTTGGGAGGTGGTGAGGGTGGACTCTTTATAAACAGAGACACCAGAGAACTCTCTGTCTCTGTCTTCTCTCCTCTCTCTCCCTTCCTTCACTGCCCGCCTCTCGCATGTGAAGACACAAGGAGAAGGTGGCAATGATCTCCCAGCCTGCAGAACTGTGAGAAATAAATATCTTGTTGTTTAAGCCACTCAGTCTATGGTATTTTTGTTATAATAGCCCAAACTGAGTAAGACATTTACTCTTTTTTTGCACAAGAACTCGCCAAAACGGCAATTTACTATTTCCGAATTGTAAATAGTGGAACAGTCACTATGTATATACATAAAATAAAACTAAAAACATTGGTTATAAAATCCCTCTGAAGCTCAAAGAAAATAACTACACTTGTGAATGTGAAGGAAGGTATGCTCAGTTCAAATATTCACAGAATAAAAATTTTTTTCGGTACACAAGCCCTGAGTTAAAGTGAAAAACAATCACTGCCTGCCACCTTTACATGTTGAAGAGGGTATAGACATTTTCACTATCTACTTTGAGTTTCGCAGATTCAAAGTTTTTATAAATATATTTTGCAAATACAAGTTATATTTGCATGCATAAATATTGTCATTCGAAATCTAACAAAATCCTAGCTATTCCCCACTCTCCAAGAAATGTCATTCCTAAGAGCCATTTCTTCACTTTTTCAGTTAGTTGCAAACTGTTCCTATAGAACTTTAACTTGTATTTTATAAAACCGTTTGACAATAAATTCTCGAAACTGTACAGTCTCAGTTTTCCTGAGATTCTCAGATGGAGAATAGTACATCTAATGTATCCTTTTATTGGTCAACATGGAATATTCACAAATGATGACGGGCCTATACTGACTTCCACGGAAGGCCAAACCTTCCACCTGTATTCTAGTTCTCTCCCTTTACCCATCTGTTCCTTCTGCCACATCACCAGTATTTCCTTTTTTACCTGTATTACTCCCCTAGCCTGTGAACATACTGAGAAAACTACCATTTTCAAATAAGACAGAACCCTCCAACTATTGGCCCATTTGGCTGCTTCTCATACACCAGAACTCATTTAAAATAGTCTATAGTGGACTCTAGTTCATCTCCTTCCACTCTCTCTAGAGCCTACTATAACCTGCCTTTTGTCCCCTGAACTCCACCAGAGCAGCCGCTGTCACGGCCACCAATGACTTTCCAAAGGCCACATCGAACTCCCAACTCTCAGTCTGCATTTTTGCCACCTCACAGCAGCATTTCACACAATCAGTTCCTTTTTTCTTGAAACACTTTCTTCTCTTGGCTTTTAAGGGTCTAAGCTCTCTTGGTTTTCTTCCTATATCACCGATTACTAATTTTCTGTGTGCTTTATTGGTTGGTTCCTTCTTCATCTTCTGCATTTCTTTTTAAAAAAGATTTTATTTATTTTTAGAGAGAGGGGAGGGAGGTAGAAAGAAAGGGAGAGACACATTGATATATGGGAGAAACATTGACTAGTTGCTTCTTGCATGCCCCCAACTTCGGACCTGACCCACAACCCAGGCATGTGCCCTGACCAGGAACTGAACCAGCGACCTTCCGGTGTGTAGGCTGAAGCTCAATCCACTGAGCCACACCGGCCAGGGCTATCTTCTCCATTTCTAAATGTTGAAGTGCTCTGGGTTTCAGTCCTCTGACCATTTCTCTGTCTTTAGTTACTCCTAGGTGATCTCATCTAGCAACACAATTCTAAATGCAGAAGATACACTGATGACTCCCAAATTGCGTTTCCAGCCCTGACTTCACCCCTGAACTCTACACTCACATGGTCAACAACCTACTTGATATCGCCAATCAGAGGTCTAATTAGGTATCTCAGGCTTAGCAAGACACAATCTGATTCCTACTGTACATAGACTTGCTTTTCTATTGTCTTCCCATCTTAGTAAGTGAGAACTCCATACTTTTAGTTATTTGGAATTAAAATATTGCAGTTATCCTTGATATCCATCTGTTTCTCACATTCTTCATTTAAAGTATCTCTCTACATATTTTGAAAAGTACAGCCAACATACCACCTCCACCAAATGATCATTTTCAGAAGATGAAATTAAAACTACATATAAAAGATAACAGCAAATAGGAAGCAAAATCTAAATTCCTAATATCTAAGAACAAATCCAATGTCACACATTTTTAACTGTTGTATTTTTAAAACTAAATCTAGAAAATGAAAGTTAGAATTAGTCAAATACACACACACATGTGTACATATACTTGCATGCACACACACATAGCTTCCGTTTTCTACCTATGTCAACTGTCAGTGATAAAAAATATAAAATCAAGTAAACTTTGAACAGATTTTTAGATTAAAGAAGCCTGTGGCTGCAGGCAAAACTATTTAGATTCCAGGCATTTTTCTTAGATTTAGGCTGCTGCAACATTAATCCGACAAGCTATTAATCCCAACCCATGTAACAATTTGAATTGCCTTTAATGTGCCAGCACTTACACATTTCTTGAAAATATGGTGGGAATTCACAAGGAGATGTCTGACAAAGAAATTAAAGCCCTAACGTGGTAAAGTTGCTCCCAATAATGAAGCCATCTTGGGAAGGGAGGAGCAGGGGGAGTGGAAGGGTGTTTCTTGACTAAATGTAAGTTAGGAAGGCAATGAATTAAGTGGGGAAAAGCAAAAAATTTCATTCAAAAGCATATAAAATGATCAGTTATAAGGGAAAAAAGGGAAAAGTAAACCATTTCCACACTGCTTTAGAAAAAAGTAAAATTCATGAATAAAGCCTTCCTCCTTATATCTAAGGAGATGAAAATCACAGCTATCAAATCTTCAGCCACCCCCCCTCCGCCCCAATCAGGCTCATATAGAAGTTAAAAGCCCCAACATGAAAGCCTTTGAAGCAGCCACCTCCTCACGGTTCATTTCCCACGACATCACAGAACTGCCCTTTTACTGGCCCCCTTACCAGAGCCAGGCTGTGCTTTTTTTGTATTGCACCTCCTCAGCTCCTTCTCTTCCGTGTTTTAACTGCAACTCCAGCTCTGCTATTCTTCCCTGTAACACACACAGCATAAATCAGCATGCAAACTCTCTGGCCAAAATGATCTTAAAATTTCTTTGGAAAACACAAAGATAACAGGTCTAATGTTTCTCAATTCATCTTAAGTGTTCCTGATAGGTTACTGAATTATAAATGAGGATGTGTGAGCGACATAATGACATTACTGCTTAGGTATTTCCACATTCACCAAAGAAGCATATTCTGGAGAAGTTATGTTTGACAAATTTAGTGCAGAGCGCTTCATTCTGAGATACCTATTAAAAGCAGAGTTTAATTTCATAGGTCCCATTCCAAAGAGTCTGCTGTACGGCAATGCTCAGCCTGTGTCAACAGCTAATAACTTTAACTGACACTGCCAGATTGGGGTCTGGGTACCAGTATCATCACAGAATAGCAGACCATGAGCAGGATGGTATATAACATTTAAGATTCGGGTAATGTATAACGAAAGTTATTCTCAAACAGCTACACATTACATTTCTATTTCTTGACTGAACATATAAAAATAGATATTATAATGCTCAACCTCCACCATGTGATAAAAATATAGCTAATATCATCCCTTTAAAAACCAAGACCTTCAAACATTTGTTATCCCTTTTTCACACTCAGAGTTATTTTGATTAGATACTTTCCCTTCTTCTCAATCAGCAGTTACATTATTTAAATGTAATCAAAATGCTGGTTTATTGGTGAACCCTCAATTGAATAAAAACTTAGATTGCATATTATATTAATGAGTAATATCAAACCATTTTTCAGAAGTGGTGGTGCAGCTTACATTCTCAGTAGCAGTAAGGGTTCTAGTGACTTCCCATACTCACCAACACTTGGAATTGTCAGGCTTTTTAATTTTTACTCTTCTTGTGGGTGTGGAATGGTGTTTGTTATGGTTTTCATTTCATTTCATTGTTTACTAAGGAGATTGTGCATCTTTTCAAATGTTTATCGACTATTTGGGTTCCTTATTCTGTCCATTTTTCCAAAGTTGTCTTATCTTATTGATTATAGAGTTCTAACGCATGTTCTACAGAAGAAAAGTGTGTGTCTCTATAAATACCCTAGAGAGGGAAGCAACATAGCTTGGTGAGTTAAGAATGTGAGCTCTGGAATCAGAATCTAATGCCATTTCCACTTAGTTGAAGTATATATTTGAGCAAGTTACTTCACTTTTCTAAGCTCCATTTCCTTATTTATAAAATGTAGCTAACAACTATCACACAGTAGTAGAGCATCATATTATATAATGTGGAAAATGGTCTATTTAATACAGTGCCTGATACGAATAATAACTACTATTACCAGGTTCATTGCCAATAACAACAAAAAATCCCACCTCCCCTTACAATCTTCTTACAAAACATTTTTTCATGAGTATATTGAAACCCTTCATAAAATAATTCATATTTTCATCTGTATACTCATAGAGCAAAAGGTTCCCCAAAATGCAATATCCAGACTATGCAGTTGCATATCCCTTTATTTCTCGCAAATACTCTCAGTTTCTAGCCTGTGAGCTCAGACAGCAAGGCCTATCTTATCAGTCTCAGGTGCCCTAGTACACAGCACCACCTCCAGCACACAACGCCCCGAGGCTCACCAGTTGAGGCGCTGGAGATTTGATCAGCATTTTACTCACATTCTTCATAGTTTCCATTTACTTCAGTCATACCCATGTCCATCTCCCCATGCTCAAAGATAGAATCCTAGTCTTTTCTTGTTTTTTTAATTATTAATTTTTATTGTTTTTTCCCCTCTTACCTCTTAGAGCAAGGTATTTAAGGTGACTAAACTGGCAAGATATTGATATTAATATTTAATGTTGATACTGGCCCCCTAGGAGGGTAGGCAAAATAGAAAATAATTTTTATTGTCTGTCTTTATTTGTAATGCTTCTTAAATGATGCCTCTTCCTAAAACACTTACTTGCCATAATGCTTTACCAAGAAAGGAATAGGAAATTAAAAGGCTAAAATCTATTTGGAAACAAAACACAAAAAACTAGTCCGCGTGCAGCCTTTTGAGAAGGCCTAGCTTTCTAATCTCTCTTGCAGCCATGAACTAGTACAACGGTTCAGTTGGGGCCAAGTAGATGTTTTTCTTCTGCGTCTCTGCTCCTCTCAATTCCCTCTTGAATGTATCTAACCCCTTCCAGAAGTCCGTATTAGGCTGTTTATCCAGATGTACTTTGCCTTCCAATTCTCAGCCTACTGGGAATGGGGAACCTTACTCAGTCTCTGGATAACAGAGACCCAGGGGCATTCGACTCAGTCACCTCTGCTTCTGTTTAACAGCAACGGTTACTGATGGGAAGCACTCATGGGGACAGGAAAGGCTGAAATGGTCACCTGAATTGAGTTTTGGATTGCCTGGAGATTCCAATTCTTAATCTATCAAGCCCTCTTACTTAAAAAAAAAAAAAAGAAATTTCCAGCCTATGTAACCAAGAGCTTACTGACTACAGTGAGCAAGTTCATCCTGCTCCAAACCTGTACATTAGAAACAAACTAACCTTACCAACGGCCAGGGAGTAACTTACGAGGGGTCATAGTTCTGATCCTGGTTTTGATTTCAGATTATTTCGCAGCTAGCTGACCGACTCAGGAAACAAGTGTCTGCAGTCAACCTGCTGTAACTCCTCTCTCCTGTTTGAGGTCACATTCAAAATCCCCACGAGCCCTTTGCATAAAAGCTGAAGACCTTAACCTTCTCTGCATCCCACAAGGGCAGCAAGGTGAAGGTGGCTGTGAAGGGCTCTTCATCAAAATGGACTCTGAACTGTCAATCAACTTGTATCTGTATTTTTTCATCTCAATGAGAAGAAACCCAAATTCTTCCCCATGTCAACCACTTGGATATGCTTATAATTCCAAATCTCACATTTTGTGGAAAAATTAGATATGGCTGAAGCAGACACCTAAGCAAAAGCCGTGTGTAGTATTCAGAACTCAAACTTATTCACGTGAAAATCAACTTGCAGGAAATAATGTAGAATGTGCCCTTTCGTGTGTCTCCCAGACTTAATTGATGTGACTCCTAAGAATAATCTAGTTTAGTGCTACAAAATATATCTAGCACCAGATGGGAAGTAACTGTAACTCCTGTGCAGAAGAAGTTTCCTCTAGGACAGAAATTCTTGACATGGACGAGGAGTCTGGCAGTTGCTCATTCTTCTCAGATCCCACAGCCCCTATTTAAGTGTGTGGAGTCATTTACAAAGCTTGCCGAACAGTTAAAACACATCGGTGTACCTTCAAGTCATAGAGGCGGCCTAAGGAGCAATGTTGGATTTTCAAGCAGCACTGAAAATCTTATTGTAGTCGACATTTTTTCACTTTTACCACCATTTCTCAATGGAACTGGATTTATTCAAAATTCAAAGTAAAGATATTAAATGATAAATAAAAAAAGATATACACTATCACAACAGAAGAAAAGCAGAACAATGGACCTGCATTACTAAAAATACTCGGCTGGCTTTTAAAAAATAGATCTGTCCTTTAAAATATTAAAGCAATTTGCATTATTTGTTGTTACCACTAATGTGTGACATTATGTGTTAGGGAAAATGCATACTACAGTGGGAAAGGCTACATTTCTGGGGTCCAAGAGATTCCAGTTAATTTCCAGTTCTTTCATTTACTGACTGTTGGGTTTTGTATCATTTGCTTTGTTTTCCTAGCTAACCCTGTTCCCCCATTTCTAATCCCATTGTATGTGGGGTTTACAACACCCACTTCAAAGGGTTTCTGTAAAGATTTATTGAAATTATATATGGTGGTATTGGACACACACTAGTTATTCAAAAAATGGTAGCTCTTACTATAAAGACAACTATGGAAGTTTTTTTTTAATCAATTGCAAGTCATCTGCATGAGTTATACCACAATCCTGTTCAATTTAGCCTTCCTCATGCTGAGAGCTAAATACACTGCTCAGGGGCTGTGCTGGAATTGCTGGTGGACAAGCTAGTCTCCCCCATGGGACTGGGAGCTGACGGAGAGAAAGGAGCGCTTTACCCCCCTTTGTGTCCCACAACCCGGCACAAGGTCTGGCCAGTAAAAAGCACTCCATAAATGTCTGGGGAAGAAAAACACTGCAAAATTACATGGAGAAAAGTAAATGCGAGGAAAAGTGCACACTGACTTATAACTTCACTCGCCTTGAATAAAAACCATAATTGGTCAAGGGTGTGAATGAGTAATGCACTCATTCGCTCATGCATCTATTCAAAACTGAGTGCCAAGATGCAGCTGACGGTAAAAAAAGTGGGTAAGCTGAGAAAACGGAAACTGTTGTTCCAAGGGAGCATCTTTAAATGCGGACTCCAGTGTGGTTTGGGGAACCGTCTGAAACACCGGTGCTCTGAGTGTGGTTGACAGACTGAGTTAACATTAACAGGCAACTTGGTAAACAGGGAGATTCCTGGTCCCCCTATGCAATTCTAATGATATGAATCTCTGAAGATGCACCAGTACTTCATAAAATCTAGACTCAATAAAATATGTTGCAATAAGGTTTTAATTTAAGATGAGAACACTGAAGTTCAGATTAGTCATTTCCTCCAGCCCCAACCATCTTTTAGGACAGCCGTTTTGACCATAACACCTGAGACTCCATGAAAATCTGATTCTGGGCCATAAGTTACTCAAGTACCATCAGATTTTGTTCTGTCATCCTTAAAAAGGAATTTTAACCTAGGAAAAATAATTGTTAGTTGTTTTCTTATATTGTTAACTGTTCATATATTCTCAAACTGATGAAGAATTATTTCTAATTTTAAAAATTCACAAACTAAGTTATAATATTGGATTAAACGAAGTGAAATCGAGTATAATTCATTTATTTAGCAAGCACCTGTTGTGTTTTAGACACTACGTCAAGTTCTAGAGACAACAAAGCTCCTAGTTCTAAGGAGCAGAGACAACAGGAAGGAGGCCCCAGACAAACAGCTAAGGTGATAAAGCCTTCAAAGAGAGAAGCATGTATTCTAAGGAAGTACACATGAGCAGCATACATTCCAGTGGGGGAGAGGGCACACACTGGTGCCTTCCCAGAAAAAATGATCTAAAGAACACATAGATATTAGGTGGGCAAAGAGAGAAATGGCAGTACCTGCACCAGAAGAAACCATGTGTCAATGTGAGGAGATTAGGAGAGACCTGCTGAGTTTCAAAGAAATTTAGCAAGGCTGAGACACAACATCTAGAGGAAGGGTAATAAGATAAGGCTGGAGATGAAAGCAAGTCCAGCTTGAGGAGGCTGGGGCAGGCAGTGAGCTCAGTTTTGGAAGCGCTCAAGGCGAGGTGCTATGGGACATCCAAGTGGGACATGTGGGACATCGTGGAGATGTTCAGAAAGCAGCATGATATAAGACAGCAGCACTCACAAGGGAGTTGTAGACAGGACACATGTTGGGAGGAAATCAACATTTAAAATTTAAATTAAAAACAATAAAGTGATTATTGATAGGTAAAAAAAATTTGAAGTGCATTATATACATTTATCCCTTACATTCTTTTATCAGCAATTATAACCACTGCATTTTCGATAGGGTTATTTTCCTAAATGATTTTCTATTAAATTCATATTTGCAGTAAAATTTGAGAGAAGCAGGAGGCACTTCCCTGAAACAAGCCATCGTACAGTTTCATTACCTGTAAGATGGCATGATAAGCTCGAGTCATATACGCCAGCCACGCCTGCGGGAGGAAAATGGCCCGGTGCCACTCGGAAAGCTGGATGTGAACCTGTGGGAAAGATGCACCGCACCATGAGTCAGACTACACAGTATTAAACTGGAAAATTAAACCGTACCATCAATTCTTTCTTCCCCCTTATTTAAATGGTTTATGTTCTAAAACAAACCAAATCAGTCTGGGATCAGAACCACAAATAAGGTCTTTTGAATATTTTCAAAGGAGAGGAGCTTAGAGTCCTGTGAAGACAAAATGAAGCAAGCCTGAAATTTCCTAAATTAAAGCAAATAGAGTCTTACAATAATAACAAGTTAAGATGTATATATAATACAAATATGTCCCTGAAAATTACGGAGAAACTCTGTAAAGCCTCTTGCCAATGTCAGGAAACGAGGTATTGTCTAACAAATCTCCCTAGGAATTTTAAATAAAAATAAATATTGCTCACATCCTGGATTTCCATTCTGACAATTTCTGAAGTAATAAACCCAAATTGCCAGCAGAAATACCATGGTGTATAGAAACCACGACGGTAAGAGCACGCAGATGAGCACCACACTCAGCGGTTGTACGCACCACCATATAAACGCCCTTTAATCAGTGTGGGTAAACAAGCGAAAAATGAAATAGGCCAGCACGGAAACCATTTCTGAAGCGAGGCCCAGATACAACATCTGGTTTTCATAGTCATTTCTGTTTCTACCTATTAGTATACGGTTATCTTGGAACAGATCTTCCCAAGGTCTGCGTCTGCTAAAGAAAGATCACCCCAGACACAGTCACAGTACATCACATTTCGTGTTTCCTGTAACTCACCTCATCAGACTCAAACAGCGAAAACTTCAGTCTGTGTCGTATACTCAAAAAACAACAACAAACAAAAATCCCCCCAAATTTCTACACAATTACCCCAGAATCACGAAAACCAGAGTGCTTAAAGAGATTTTACTGTATTATAAGAATCGATTGCTTTGTGATAGCGAAGAGAACAGCCTCTCTGAATAGACTTGGTTCTCATGGTCTCTGGTGTTTAATTCTAGTCTTAGTGTGGGCCCACTACATACAAGGTATTATGAGAACATAAAGAATATCAGCTAATCTGTGTCCTCACAGAGCTTTCTAGTGTGAGAATCAGAAAGAGGCACAAATAGATTACAAGGCAAAATTATGAAGACTCTCTGGAGAACAAGGAGATTAATTCTGCCTGCTACCTATCGCCTCTCAATCCACTGTTGTGGTTTAAAGAATTAGATAATCAAACAGCATGAAAAAGGTATTAGAGTCATGAAATGAACTTTAAAAAATGATAAAGACAGGTTTCTTCCTTTACTGATGAAATATTCTCTCTGTTGAGAGTAGGTGGAGCCTTGTCAACATGGTGCCGAACATCCTTGAAGGAATAGGCCAACCGAGACCACATTTCGAGCTGGGAGGCATTAATCAGTCTTTGGTGCTTGCCCTTTGTTTCCAAGATGGGAAGAATTTTCTTAATTTTTTCCTATCAATTCTGTTCCCTTTTCATAAACTATACTATCTCTAAACTGTATTTTGAGATCTGGATTTACAAGAACACTCGAACACCACAACCAACACTTTTCTCTCTCACGTCAGACCTCAAAATATTACAAACTTCCCTGCCAAGTACTGTACTTCATGTACATCATTACCACTGCACAACTGAGACAATCACGAGCCTCGGCAACTGGCATTAAGAGCACCGAATGTTTTTGGAAAGACAACGGTCTCAACTGGTTTTTAAACCTGAGCTAAAACAAAAAGAAAGCATTATGGAAAAAATATAAAGGAAAATGAACAAATCAAATGTTGAGCTTCTAAGAACAAAGACATGCATGCCAGGAAAGCCATGGAAAAGGAAGTTATAAACTGAACGTTAAAGCTAATCCTCCTGCTGCTGCTCCAGCCACATCTGAAGGCAGTCCTGGGATGCAGCGGAACGCTTGGGCCTATACAGCAGCCTGCGCTCCTTATGTTTTATGAGATTATACCTAGTCTTAGTGTTCTATGGAGTTAGCTGTGAACAAATCTCCTTAAAGATGTACTCCCTTTGTCTTTCTCTTATTGAAGAGAGACTGAGGGAAACAGCTTGAAGACAGTCATCACCCACATTCCAGTTGTGTTACAGGCAAAAGAGGAAGCTATTCCATTTCAATATACAACTACCCATAAAGGTTAATCTTGCTTGGCTAGAAAATACAATTCACACTTTTAAAGTATGAAAGTTATGTATAATTTGCATTACTTGTGAGAAGTCCTTGGAATAAACTAATCAACAAAATAATTTCAGTCCTGACTGGTGTGGCTCAGTGGATTAGATGGCATCCTGCAAACTGAAAGGTCACTGGTTCCATTCACACACAGGGTACATGCTTCGGTTGCAAACCAGGTCTCTGGTTGGGGTTAGGTAACAGGCAACCGATCAATTTTTCTTTCTCACATCAATGTTTCCCACCCTCTCTTTCTCTCTGCCTTCCCCTCTCCCTGAAAATAAATAAAATATTTAAAAATTTCATTTTGATGAGACCCCATTTGTTTATTCTTTCCTTTATGTCCCTTACTCTAGGGGATATATTGGTGAAAATATTACTGTGTGGAATATCTGAGATTTTTCTGCCTATGTTTTCCTCTAGGACTTTTATGGTGTCATGACTTGTATGAGGGCCCAGACACATATGAAATGATGCTCAGCATGACTAGCCATCAGACATGCAAATTAAAACCACAATGAGATACCACTTCACACCGGTCAGAATGGCCATCATAAACAAATCAACAAACAAGTGTTGGAGAGGATGCGGAGAAAAGGGAACCCTCGTGCAGTGTTGGTGGGAATGCAGACTGGTGCAGCCACTGTGGAAAACAGTATGGAATTTCCTCAGAAAACTAAAAATGGAATTGCCTTTTGACCTGGCAATTCTACTCCTGGGATTACATCCTAAGAAACCTGAAACACCAATCCATAAGAACCTATGTGCCCCAATGTTCATAGCAGCACAATTTATAATAGCCAAGTGCTGGAAGCAACTTAACTGCCCATCGGTAAATGAATGGCTCAAAAAACTGTGGTACATTTACACAATGGAATTCTATGCAGCAGAGAGAAAGAAGGAGATCCTACCCTTTGTGACAGCATGGATGGAACTGGAGAGCATTATGCTAAGTGAAATAAGCCAGGCAATGAAAGACAAATACCATATGATCTCACCTTTAAGTGGAACCTAATCAATAAAACAAGCAAGCAAAGTATAACCAGAGACATTGAAATTAAGAAAAATCTGACAGTAACCAGAGGGGAGGTGGGAGGAGATAATGGGGAAAGAGGGGGGTAGGGTTTTCAGGAACAACTATAAAGGACACATGGACAAAACCTAGGGGGTGTAGAATCAGGGGAGGGAGGTGGGGATGGCTGGGGTGGGGGAGATGTGGGGGGAAAATGCAGACAACTGTATTTGAACAACAATAAAATTTAAAAAAATAGCTGACTTCTGGCCAAGAGGAAAGCATAGGCAGACATTCTGTGCCTCCTCACACCATCAAAAGAAGGACAACAACAAATTTAAAAACAAAAAACAACCAGAACTGACAGAAAATAGAACTGTACGGAAGTCAACCAAGGAGTTAAAGAAGAAACATTCATCCAGACTGGTAGGAAGGGCAGAGACAGGCAGCCGGGCAGAGAGGATTCGTAGCAAGGTGGCAGCTAGAGGACTGGGGTAGGCAAGGTGGTGGCTGGTGGACCTGGTGGTTCCACTTTCATATGCAGATAAGCTGGGGCAAGAGATACACCACACAACCCAGGGTTCCAGTGCGGAGAAATAAAGCCTCTAAACCTCTGACTGAAAAAAACTTGTGGGGGTTGAAGCGGCAGAAGAAACTCCCATCCTCACAGAAGAGCTCATTGGAGAGACCCACAGGGTCCTAGAACATACACAAACCCACCCACTGGAAATCAGCACGAGAAGGGCCCAATATGATTGTGGGTAGTGGGGTTAAGTGACTGAAAACTGGCAGAGAGCAGAGCAAGCAGCACTGTTCCCTCTTGAACCCCTCTGCCACATACAGCATCACAACGCGGTGATGTGGGTTGCCCCACCCTAGTAAAAACCTAAGGCTCTGCCCTTATTATATAACAGGCACATCGAGACCAAAAAAAAAAAAAAGGCCCAAATGAAAGAATAGAAAAAAATATAACTAAGCAACAAAGAGATAGCCAACCTATCAGATGCACAGTTCAAAACACTGGTAATCAGGATGCTCACTGAATATGGTTGCAAATTAGAGGAAAAAAATGAAGGCTATGAAAAGTGAAATAAAGGAAGATGTACAGGGAACCAACAGTGATAGGAAGGAAATCGGGACTGAAATCAATGGTGTGGAGCAGAAGGAAGAAAGAAACATTCAACCAGAACAGAATGAAGAAACAAGAACTCAAAAAAACAAGGAGAGGCTTAGGAACAACTGGGACAACTTTAAACATTCCAATATCCAAATTATAGGAGTGCCAGAAGGAGAGCAACAGCAGCAAGAAATTGAAAATTTATTTGAACAAATAATGAAGGAGAACTTCCCCAGTCTGGCAAAGGAAATAGACTTTAAGGAAGTCCAGGAAGCTCAGAGAGTCCCAAAGAAGTTGGACCCAAGGAAGCAAACACCAAGGCACATCATAATTACAATATCTAAGTTAAAGATAAGGAGAAAATCTTAAGAGCAGCAAGAGAAAAGGAGACAGTTCCCTAAAAAGGAATGGCCATTAAGACTGTCAGCTGATTTCTCAAAAGAAACCTTGCAGGCAAGAAGGGGCTGGCAAGAAATATTCAAAGTCATGAAAAGCAAAGACCTACATCCAAGATTACTCTATCCAGCAAAGCTATCATTTAGAATGGAAGGGCAGATAAAGTGCTTCCCAGATAAGGTCAAGTTAAAGGAGTTCATCATCACCAAGCCCTTATTATATGAAATGTTAAAGGGACTTAGCTAAGAAAAAGATCAAAAATATGAACAGTAAAATGACAACAAACTCACAGCTATTAACAACCGAACCTTAAAAAAATACTAAAACAATCTAAGCAAACAACTAGAACAGGAACAGAATGACAGAAATGGAGGTTACATGGAGAGTTATCGGCGGGGGAGTGGGACAGGGAGAGAAGAGAAAAGGTACAGAGAATAAGTAGCATAAATGGTAGGTAGAAAATAGACAGGGGGAGGTTAAGAATACTGTAGAAAATGTAGAAGCCAAAGAACTTACATGTACGATCCATGGACTTGAATTAAAGGGGGGGGAATGCTGGTCGGAGGGGTTGCACAGGGTGGTGGGGAATAAAGGGGGAAAATGGGACAACTGTATTAGCATAATTAACAAAATATATGAAAAAATAAAATAAAGGACTAAATGATGGTCTTCAGGAGAAAAAAATTCAAATAATGAAGTTGAAACGTTGTTATTCAGCAGATGATAAAGCAGGGTTCTCAACCACTGTGCATGGAGTTTTATGGACTTGGTGAAGTTTACTCTTTCTACAACTACTCATACCCCTGCAATGACAGGTGTCTGATGGACTGTGGAGACGGGTAAGTCCAATGATTTAGGGAACAGGAAGAGTTTCTACGTGTAAGAGGTAGTAAGTGTAATGAAATGTTATGCATATGCCTCAAAAAGAGACCACATTAGGGAAACATGCAAATAGTATGAGAGAGAAGAATGCTAATGAGGAAAGGGTGAAGATGGGAGCAGGGGACAGAGTTAAATAGTGTGGTCAGGACAGGTCTCACTGAGGAGGTAAAGTCTGAGTAAGAACTGGCAGGAGACGAAGATATAAGAACCAAGGTATGTGCTAGTGGGAATGTGAAATCATTCAGCTGCTATTGAAAACAGTTTAGTGGTTCCCCAAAAAGTCAAAGATAGAATTACCATATAACGCACCAATTCCACTACTAGATATATACCCAAGTGAAATGAAAACATGTATTCAAACAAATACTTGTACATGAATGTTCATAGCGGCATTTTCAAAGTAGCCAAAAGATGAAAATAACCTAAAGGTTCATGAATCAACAAACAGACAAATAAAATATGGTATATCCACAACATAACATTGTTCAGCCACAAAAAGGAATGAGGCACCAACACATGCTACGGTGCAGATGAATCTTTAAAACAGTATGTGAAGTGAAAGAAGCCAGACACAAAAGGTCACATATTACACGATCCCATTTACATGAAATATCCAGAATAGGTAAATCCACAGGGACAGAAGCAAATTAGTGGTTTCCAGTATGGAGATGAAGGAGGGAAGGGACTAAAAAAGAAGGTAGGGGAAATGGGGAGTTTTCCCTCCCCATTGCTTGAGGGATACATGTCTCACATGAGGGTGACGAAGATGTTTTGGAACTAGGTAGACATGCCAGTGTATATTGTGAATGTACTAAATGCTATGTGTTGAAAACTTTATTGTGGTTAGTTTTATGTTATGTGAATTGTAGTTCAATTAAAATTAAAAAAGATACGGCCAAGTCCTAAAAGGAGCACAGCGCATGGCCGCTCTGTTAGAGAACAGAGAGAAGGCTGGTATCCACAGCACAGAGGGGAGCAGACAGAGAATAGGCTGGTGAATTAGCAGGAGCCAGAGAATCAGGGTCTTCTAGGTCATTTTTCAGGACCTGCCTTTATTCTTACTAATGGGGAGCTATTAAAAATTTTTGAGAAGGAGGAAGATACCATCTGATCTCTTGTAAAGGAATCATGCTGACCGCTATAATAATAGTACGGGGTAAAGGTCAACATGAGGAAGCCCACTCAGAGGCTACTGCATGCAACAAGCCAGGTAAGAGATAATGGTGGCTCAGACAGAGTCATATCAGTAGCACTGCGGAATAACAATTTTCAAGTACTGAGCTATGTAAATATTTCCACTGCACCCAAAATGTTAAGGAAAATGCCAATATATAAGAAAGAAAACAGAGAATTCAATCTTGTCCAGATGAAGCCAGGGCAAAAGCTGGGGACATGGCACTCAGCCCTCTTGGTCATCAGACCCTAGTTTGTGGTGGCTCCTAGGACTCTTTAAAGCAGTTTAACTGGAGCGACATGAAAGAGATCAGAAGTTTTCAGTAGACGGGGGAGGGGTTGACTACAAAGGAGCATGGGGAATCTTCAGGGTGATAAAACTGTTCTTATCTTGACTGTGGTACTGGTTACACGGATGGCTGTACTGTTAAAATCCATACAACTATACACTAAATGGTGTGAAACCTACTGTATGTGTATTATACCTCAACAACAACAAAATTAAAACTACAAAGTTTGAAATCACTATTTTTAGAACATGTACTTCTCACCCACACCCCTTCCACCACCGATCACACTGCACATTTCCTCGTCGTCATCATTCAAAACCCACTCTTGTGCTCATCGTTCCTTTTTCTATCAATTTCCCAGTCACACAAGTTTAAAACTTCGGGTTTCTTCTGGACTTCTTTCTGTCCCCTAACTACCAACCCTACCTCTGAAATGTTTATTATATTTGTTCCTGCTTTCTTCCTCATTGGTTTAGTCCTAATTCCTGCCTAGATTACTGAGGTCACCTAACTAATCCCCCTAAAATAAAATCTTTCCTCCTCTTTTTTTAAATCTTCACTCAAGGAAATGTTTATTAATTCGAGAAAAAGAGAGCCAGGGAGCAAGACACATTGAACTGTTGCCTCCCATAAGTGTCCCCACCAGGGATCGAACCCACAACACTCTGGTGCATGGAGCGACGTTCCATCAGACTCAGCCACCCAGTGAGGGCCTTTCCTCCTTCTAGTACACTCTAAATGGCACAGTTACTATCACGTTAATTCAGAACTGCTTTTCAAAAACCTTGATAGTTCATTGA
This sequence comes from Macrotus californicus, assembly GCA_007922815.1. Classification (NCBI taxonomy): domain Eukaryota; kingdom Metazoa; phylum Chordata; class Mammalia; order Chiroptera; family Phyllostomidae; genus Macrotus; species Macrotus californicus. Next base: position 99,863 of record VMDR010001712.1, read on the forward strand.
AGAATAAAGTTGAAACACTTTTGTACTATGTTCAAAGACTTTTAGACTCAAAAGTACATTTACTTTAAGAAATAATTTATTCTTATGTTAGAACTCTGCTGGCCAAGATCCTCAATCCACCTCCCCACTTGATCTTCTGCTCTCCTCTTCCATTTAGTCTGTATTCTGGCTGAACTGGATTATAAACCAATTCCCAAGCCTATCCTATATTCAACAGGACCTTTGCACTCACTGCTTCCTATTCCTTTAATGCCGTTTTCCTCTTGTCCATAGATACTGAAACAATTTCCAGCACACTATCAGCCTCTTTGGTAACACTCAATAAATCCCATCTTAGATTATTTGTGTAAGGACATTAATCTCATACAACCCTACGGGCAGAGATCATGTCCCATTCGTCCCAGAATCTCTCCCATGGCACCCATAACAGTGTCTTGCACATAAGCATTCCATTAAGTACCTGCTGAGCTTAACCAAACTAAATGTATTTGCTTTCAGACAAAACTTCGTCATGTGAAAACCATACTACCATAAACAAGTGATCACAAAAGATCATGATGTACAAGTTTCAATCATGCTAGAAGCGCAATTTTAGAAAAGTTTTTTTAGTGGAAACAGCAAAACTCAGACACAAGTTGTTGAGGATGCAATTATTGGACATTTTATAAAAGCATGTCCAAAATGTTCTGGCCAGGAAATGTTTAATTCCAGGTAAGAACACAGTGAATGACAAGGCAAAATTTTAAAGCTGGTATGATAAGCTTTATATTTTGAAATTTCCTAACCAAACTTACAGCCTGTAATTAAGTGTATCTGAAATACTAGCTCAACAGAAAATACTCTGCTTAGACACACAGTTCACAACGCAGGGCAATGTTGACAAGCAGAATGAAAAGTAGATCTTGTTTCCTCACTGATTCGTGTCTTACTGCGAGGGACTACATGGCCACCTAACTAGTTAATTTACTGTTCAGAATACACTGCCTAGAAATTTGGTATTACTTTCTGCCTCTGGCTGATTATAACAAATAAGATTACTTGTTTATAAGAAAATGCCCTTTTAACAGCCCCTCATTAAATACTACAAATCAATAAGGCAAGCTTTAATTGTCAAACTAGAATGAGATAAAGTAGCATGTGAAAATGACAAGTGAACTGTTTACTATTGATTTAAAACCCCAGTTTCAAATGCCCAGTAAGGCATTTTTTTCACACTCCCCAGATATATGTATTATCCAAATAATAAAAGTGTTTAACTTCGTTGGCTACAGACATGAATAGCAAGCCACCACATTTGGTCCGTGACAAACACACTCTCCTTCCACATTCCCAGGAGGAAAATCGTTTGTACTTAGTGTTAGAGACCCCCAAAGCCATTCAATATCCCATTGTTTATATGTAAGACATAACAGGCTTCAATTTTCTGTCAATACTAATCTTGTTTGCCCAAAATAATGGTTTTTTTTTAGCCCTATCCTGTGACAAATAGTGATTGGAAGACAAGATGGGAGGACTTAGGGACACATTTTTAAAGTAAAATGACACCCATCTCCTTGAAGGTGCTTTCTGGACATTTAAAACTCTCTCTCTCTCTCTCTCTCTCTCTCTCACCCCTTCTTCCCTCATTCACTCTCTGTTCAGTTTCTCTTTCTCCCCCTACCCCAACCCCCTTCCCCATCAGGGTAACATCAGCTTGAAAGCTGACAATTCAGTCACATCTCAAGCAACCATTTACTGTTATTTAATAGAAGGGGGAAAAGCCAGTTACCATAACAACTCACATCACATAGTAATTATGGAGTCTCTAAAATACAGCAAACCATACTTTTCACAGTGTTTTCTAAGGGGAATGTATACTAAGCACAGATACTACTTCTCCCAATTATTATTCAGAAATTTCATCTAACGGTTTCATATTGCATGAATGGCTATACTACAACATATTCTTCATTACAGATGTTAAGGGTTTTTAAATAAATAAACTGAAAGAAAAAGGCAAATACACTCCTTGTATTTCAAATAATGGGTTATACATCACATGCACTTTTGGGTATCTAGGGAAAAAATTTAAAGGACACAGAAGGAAAACAAATTAATTTATAAGGTAAAAATAATCAAATGATGATCAATAAGAAAAAAGAATTTAGAAGCAAAGATTTCATTCAGAGCAGTGCCACCAATAAGTCCAGATAAGGTTACACTGAAATAAAAATGAGTAAAGAGCTCACTGCCTAATGTGGAGGTAGAAACATGGTTGGGAGCAGCAGCAGGATCAGGAAAATTTGCATGTGCCCAAAGATGGAGGAAATGATGAAGCAAGACTGCCATTCTCATCCAGGGACAAACCAGTATCATTCAATGTAGGTGAGAATGTGATGTCAGAATTAGAAATGCCATGGATGACAAGACAGGAAAGGAAAATGTTATTCACCTTCAACTTCCTCATTAACAGGTACCAAGTTAGTTTCAGAATGAGATGTAGTAGTTAGGGATCAGAGCAGAAGAGGACAGTCCCTTGAGTTTGGACAAGTCCTAGTAGACCTGAAATGACCCCTGGCTGTGCCCTGTTTAAAGGAGCAAAGAGAGAGAGGATATTTCAGTTTTAAAGAAATCTCAATAGGAGAGTGATGACAGTAGTCCCTCCAGCAGTCCCCCCTTATCTTCTTTTTCACTTTTTGAGGTTTTAGTTACCACAATCAACTGCAATATGAAAATATTAAAAGGAAAATTCTAGAAATGATTCTTAAGTTTTAAATTGAGCACCATTCCAAGTACTGTGACAAAATCTTAGGCTTCCTTCTCCACCTTACCCACGATATAAATCAACCCTTTGCCCTGTGTCTCCACGATGTATATACTACCTCCCGGTTAGTCACTTCACAGCTGTCTCAGTTATCACCTGGACTGTTGTGGTATCGCAGTACTTGTGTTCAAGTATCCCTTATAGGAGCCTAATGCTGTCACAATGTTTATGTCGCTTACCTCACTTCATTATGTAAAAAACTGATCGACGCACATCACTTCAAGAAGAAGGGTGAATGTAGTACAATAAGATATTTTAGAGAGAGAGAGAGACCACATTCATATAACTTTAATTAGAATATATTGTTATAATAGTTCTATTTTATTATTGTTGTCATTGTTCCTAATTTATAAATTAAACTTTATCATAGTTATGTACAGGAAAGAACATAGTATATATAGGATGTAGTATTATCTGTGGCTTCAGGAATTTCCCTGGGAGTCTTGGGACATAAGGCCCATTGAAAAAGAGGAGAATATTCTATGTAGAATGGCTCCTGGTATTTCAGATCAAACCCAAGTCAGTTTAGATCTGTGTCTTCGAGAAGTAGTATCAGGCAGTTTCACTTTAATAAAAGTCAATGATAGCTCCAAACAGGTTGACCAAGGCCAGTCACAAGCAGTGTCTCACAAAGGCCTACACCAGAGTCTTTGCAGATCTATCTAATCCATAGAAATAAACACAAAGGCAACCAAAATGGGAAGACAAAGAAACAGACCCCAAATGAAAGTACAAGAGAATTCTCCAGAAGAAGAACTAGGTGAAATGGAGGTAAGCAATTTATCAGCTACAGAGCTTAGAGTAATGATTATAAGGACACTCAACAGCATGAAAAAGATATAGAAACCATAAAAAAGGACCAGTCAGAAATAAAGAATGCAGTACCTGAAATATATTATACACTGGAAGGAATAAACAGGTTAGATGAAGCAGAGGATCATATCAGTGATTTGGGAGACAAGGTAGAAAAAAAAACACTCAGGCAGAGCAGCAAAAAGAAAAAAAGAATTTGAAAAAATGAAGAGACCTTAAGAAACATTTTGGACAACATGAAGCATAATAACATCTGCATCATGGAAATACCAAAAGGAAAAGAGAAAGAGCAAGGGATTGAGAACCTATGTGAAGAAATAATGACTGAAAAGCTCCCTCACCTGGTGAAGGAAAAAGACACACAAGTCCAGTGAGCTCAGAGAGTCTCAAACAAGTTGGACCCAAAGGCTAACACTGAGACACATCATAATTAAAACGACAAGGCTTAAAGACAAGGAGAGAATCCTAAAAGGTGCAAGAGAAAAGTGGGTAGTTACCTACAAGGAAGCACCAATTAGACTGGCATCAGATTACTTAACAGAAACATTTCAGGGCGGAAGGAAGTGGTGTGAAATACTCAAGATGATGAAAATCAAGGAAGGACCTACAACCAAGGCTGCTTTATCTGGCAAGGCTATCATTTAAAATTGAAGGAGAAATGAGCAGCTTCCCAGACAAGGAAAAGCTAAAGGAGTTTGTTAACACCAAACCAGTACTGCAACAAATGTTAAAGGGCTTGCTTTAAGAAAAAGAAAGGAAAAAGAAAAACAAAAACAGAGGAAAATAGTCTAACAATAAAATGGCACTAAATATGTATCTATCAATAATCACCTTATAAGTAAATGGCTTAAATGTTTCAACCAAAAGACATAGGGTAGCTGAATGGATAAGATAACAAGACCTATATATATATACTGCCTCCAAGACACCCACCTCAGATCAAAAGACACCCACACACAAAGATATTTCACACAAATGGAAAGGAAAAAAAGCTGGGTAGCAGTATTTATACCTGACAAAAGAGACTTTAAAACCAAGGCCATAGTAAGAGACAAAGGACACTACATAATGATAAAGAGAACAATCCAACAAGAGGATATAACCCTAGTAAACATTCTCTCTCCTAACATAGAAGCACCTAAATATGTGAAGCAAATCTTGATGGACATAAAGGGAGAGACCAACATTAACACAATCATAGTTGGGGATTTTAACACCCCATTGACTTCAATGGACAGATCTTCCAGGTAGAAAATCAACAAGGAGACAGTGGCCTTAAACACACATTAGATCAAATGGATTGAATTAATAACTTCAGAGCATTTCACCCCAAAGCAGCAGAATATACATACATTTCAAGTGCACATGGAATGTTTTCTAAGACAGACCACATGTTAGGACAAAAAACAAGTCTCAGTAAATTTAAGAAGATTGAAATCATATCAAGCATCTTCTCTGATCACAGTGTTATGGAACTAGAAATCAATCACAAGAAGAACACTGAAAAACACACAAAGACATGGAAGGCAAATAACATGTTATTAAACAATGAATGGGTCAACATGAGATCAAGGAAGAACTCAAAAGATACCTTGAAACAAATGAAAATGAGGACACAACCATCCAAAACCTGTGGGACACAAGGAAAGCAACTCTTAGAGGGAAATTCATAGCATTACAGGCCTATCTCAAAAAAAAAAAAGAAAAAGAAAAAGTTCAAATAAATAATCTAACTTTACACTTAAAGGAACTTGTAAAAGAATAACAACCAAAGCCCAAAAGTAAGTAGAAAGAAGGAAATAATAAAGATCAGAGCAGAAATAAATGAAATAGAGTCTAAAAAATAAACACAAAAGATCAATGCATCCAAGAGCTGGTTCTTTGAAAAGAGAAACAAGTTTGATAAACTTTTCACCAGACTCATTAAGAAAAAGAGAGAGGACCCAAGTAAATAAAATCAGAAATGAAAGAGAAGAAATAACAACTGACACCAAAGAAATACAAGGGATTATATGAAAATATTCTGAGCAACTATATGCCAACAAACTGGACAACCTGGATGGAATGAATAAATTCCTAGAAACATACAATCTGGTAAAACTAAATCAGGAAGAATAAGAGAATATGAATAAACAGATCACACCTAGTGAAATGGGAGCAGTAATCAAAAAAGTCCCAACAAACAAAAGCCCTGGACAGGACGTCTTCACAGGTGAATTTTACCAAACATTCGGAGAAGGACTAATACCTCTCCTTCCCAAACTATTTCATAAAATTCAAAAGGAGAGAAGACTCCCATCTCCCAAACTATTTCATAAAATTCAAAAGGAGAGAAGACTCCCATCTCATTTTCTAGCTCAGTATTATGATCATTATAAAACCAGATAAAGACACTACAAAGAAAGATAACTATAGGCCAATATCCTTGATGAACATAGATGCTAAAATTCTCCACAAAATATCAGCAAACCAAATACAGCAATGAATCAAAAAGGTCGTACACCATGATCAAGTGGGATTTATTCAGGGAACGCAAGGCTGGTACAATATTTGCAAATAAATAATTGCGATTCACCACATAAACAAAATGAAGGATAAAAACCACCAGAAAAATGATCCCCAAAACCACATGATCATATCAATAGATGCAGAAATACATTTGATAAAATCCAGCACCCATTTATGATAAAAACTCTCAGAAAGTGAAAATAGAGGGAACACACCTCAACATAATAAAGGCCATATATGACAATGGCAAAAACTACAAGTGTTCTCCTTAAGATCAGAAACAAGACAGGGATGTTGGCTTTCACCTCTCTTATTCAACATAGTACAGGAAATCCTAGCCCTGCAGTCAGATAAGAAGAAGAAACTTAAAAGGCATTCGAATTGGAAAGGAAGAAGTAAAACTATCATTATTTGCAGATGATATGATACTATACATACAGATCCCCAAAGATTCCACCAGGAAACTACTAAAACTGATGAATGAATTCAGCAAAGTAGCAGAAAACAAAATCAATATCCAGGAATCAGCTGCATTTTTATATAATGAATTAACAGAAAAAAAAATTAAGAAAACAATCCCATGCACAATTGCTTCAGAAATTATAAAATACCTAGGAATAACCCTAACCAAGGATGTAAAAGACCTGTACACCAAAAATTATAAGACACTGAAGAAAGAAATTGAAGAATATATAAATGAGTGGAAGCACATACCATGTTCAAGGATAGGAAGAATTAACATCATTAAAATGTCCATACAACCCAAAGCAATCTATAGATTCAATATAATTCCTATCAAGATTCCAATGATGTATTTCACAGAACTAGAACAAAAACTTGTATGGGATCACAAAAGCCCTGGGTATCAACAGAGATCCTAAGAAATAACAAAACTGGAGGAATCACACTACCTAATATGAAATTATATATATGCCATAGTAATTAAAACAGCATGGTAGCGGCATAAAAATAGACACACAGATCAATGGAAGAGAATAGAAAGTGCAGAAATAAACCCACGCCCTTACAGTCAATTAATATTTGACAGAGGAAGCAAGCACATACAATGGGCTAAAGATAGTTTATTCAGTAAATGGTGTTGGGAAAATTGGACAGATATGTGCAGAAAAATGAAACTAGACCACCTTCTTATACCACACACAAGCATATATTCAAAGTGGATCAAAGACTTAAATGTTAGACACAAAACCACAGAAATCATAGAAGAAAACATAAGCAGCAAAACCTTGGACATTGCTCACAGCAATATTTTAATGGATATATCTCCCCAAGGGAAACAAAAGAGAAAATAAATAGATGGGACTATATTAAACTAAAAAGCTTTTTCACAGCAATGGAAATCATCCACAAAATGGGTTGTATTCGCTGACACGTCTGATAAGGGGTTAATATCCAAAGTTTAAAGAACTTACAAACCTGAACAGCAAAAAAACAAACACAATTAAAAAATGGACAAAGGACAGGAATAGAGACTTATCCAAAGAGGACACACAGAGGGCCAGTAGATGTATGAAAAGATGCTCAACATCACTAATCATCAGAGAAATGCAAATTAATACCACAATGAGATATTATCTCATACCTATCAGAATTATCATCATCAATGAATCAACAAACAACAAGTGCTGGCGAGGATGAGGAGAAAGGGGAACCCTTTTGCACTGTTGGTGGGAATGCAGACTGGTGCAGCCACTGTGGAAGGCAGTGTGCAGACACCTCAAAAAATTAAAAATGGATCTACTTTTCAATTTAGCAATCCCACTTCTGAGTATGTATCTGAAAGAACCCAAAATTCTAATTCAAAAGAACACAAGCACCCCTATGTTCATTGCAGCGTTATTTACAATCACCAAGATATGGAAGCAGCCCAGGTGTCCATCATAGATGAGTGGATAAAACAACTATGGGACATTCACAGAATGGAACTCTACTCGGCCATAAAAAAGAAGAAAATTTTACCCTTTGAGACAGTATGGATGGACCTGGAGAACACTATGCTAAGTGAAATAAGCCAGTCCGAACAAGAGAAATATCATCTGATATCACTCATATGTGGAATCTAATGCCCAAACTGAACTAACAAAGAAAATGGGGACAGACTCAGATGGAAAGCAGAATGACAGCTGGGGGGTGGGGGCGGGGAGGTGAGGGGTAGAAGAACTGAGAAAAGTGGAAAAGGAACTCCTGGACATGGACAGCAGTGTGGTGATTGCTGCAAGCATGGAAGTCTAAGGGGGATAAATGGTAATGGGACAAAAATACAATAAAGATCAAATTGAAAAAGAAGTCAATGAAAACAATTTTTTTTCCCCAAAAGAACAGGACATAACATTTTCGAAAATGATTAACCACTAGTTCTAGAAATAGCTAGTTTCCCATGACTTGGAAATTACTTGAGTTAATTAACATAGTTATTGAGAAATATTAGCATTTAAATAAAGCAAAATATACTTAAAAATATGAAGAACATAGCTCTTGAACATTCATATCAAAATTCTTTTACCCATTCACTCACTCACCTACCTATAGCTATGAGCATCAGGAAGGCCACAGAACATCCTACAGGGGTATGTAACCTTTGACAGGGAGGAGAGGTTCAACCATGTAAATGAATAACAATATAAAACAGTACCTAAGAGCTTGTTCAGATGACAACGGTGTTGTTTCTTAGTAAGACCTCAACAATTATAAGATTCGCCACCAATTTAATAACAACATTTCTGGGGAAATGAGACGATCCCACTACATGTACATATGAAAGATAAGACACATCCAAGTATCAAAGGACTATAATCATTCATTCAACAAACATTTATGAAGTGTCTACTCCATACCAGCAATACCAGGCACTGGAGCTAAACATGACAAAATAAACCCTCTGAAAACCTCCCCGATTTTACACTTTCAAAAGGCAGAGAGACACTAGTTGTTGTGTATGCTGTGCCACCAAATCCCCTCTTCAGGTTTAGTAGGGACAGATGGATGGATGGATGGAAGAATAAATGGATGCACAGACAAACTGACAGATAGGCAGGCAGACAGAGTAGACAGACAGGCAGATACATGAACGGACAGATGACTGGACAGGTAGATATGGAGAGATAGGTAAACAGCCAGATGGATAAAATGAATGCATGGCCCTCATACAGTAAATACATTGAATTCATAGTTACATTCCCAAAGAAACCTCCAAGCCTGGAATATTCTATTGTACCAAAAATTTAAAGAAAAATTATTTAGTATGATAGCATTACCCTGACAACACACCAAAGATACTACAAGGAAACTATATAACAATATCCCTCATGAGCACAGATTCAAAAATTCCACATTAAATATTATTGGCAAATCAAATTCAGCAATGTATGAATAGGATAATACATTATGACCAAGTGGAGTTTATCCCAGCAATGCAGGTTTGGTCCACAACAGAAAAATCTATCAAAATAATTATTCATATTAATCCACTAAAAAAGTATACAATCATCTCAAAAGATGTGGGGAAAGAAACGTCTGACAGGACTCAACATCCATTTGTGAAAGAAAAAATCTCAGCAATTTAGGAATAAAAGGAAACTTTGTCAACCCAGTGAAGGATATCTACAAAAACTCCACACTAACATCATATTTAGTGGCACTGAACTGAAGGCTGTCCCCCAAGATTGTGCACAAGAATGTCTGCTTTCACCACTCCTAGTCAGCACTGTGCTGGGCAGCCCGGCACTGAGCATAAGGCAAACATGAGAGGTGGTGAGAGCAGACACTCTGTATGTATTATACACACACAGGTCAGAAATTCCACTCGGCGTTTTCACTTTCATCTCCGACTGTTCGTTACTAGTATACAAACACATAATCGACACTTTTCTATGACCTTAATAAACCCACTTACACAGTCTTGTCGTTTTTTTGTAGATTCTTTTTGTTTTCATTATAATGTCTATAAACAGAGATGGTGGGAATTCAAAATGGGAAAGTCAGCTATGAAAACATTTTGGAAGTGTCTTATTAATATTTTCACTTACCATATAAACTAGCAGTTCCACTCCTAGGCATTTATTTACTCAAAAGAAATGAAAACGAATGCCCACACATATACCTGTATGAGAATGTTTACAGCAGCTTTTGTTATAATTGCCAAAAACCGGCAACAACCCAAAGATCCATAAATGGCTGAAATTGAAACATTCGTGATAGTTTTTTTTAAAAAAAGACTATTTATTTATTTTAGACAAAGGGGAAGGGAAGGAGAAAGAGAAGGAGAGAAGCATCAATGTGTGGCTGCCTCCCGTGTGCCCCCTACTAAGGACCTGGCCCACAGCCCAGGCATGTGTCCTGACTGGGAATTGAACTGGCAACCCCTTAGTTCATGGGCCAGTGCTCAATTCACTGAACCACACCAGCCAGGGTTTATGATTTTTTTTTTAAATAAAATAACTCAAAATAATGTAGACATAGGAAGCAAAAGAGAGTTTTAAGAAACTTCAGCTAGAAAAATATCAAATGAACTGCAACAATAAAAAGACTAGGAGCAAGAAGAAGAGCTAGGAAATACTAATCATCTTGGAAAGATCCTAAGGTATTTTTAAAATGTCCTCTCCTTAACCAGGGAGGGTATAAGGTAGTTCAAAGACTGCGGATCAACACTGCCCAGATTCAACTTCCAGGCTCCTCTCCATGATTTCGAGCACATTAACAGTACCAACCTCACAGTGTTACTGTAAAGATTAAATGAATTAACATATGTGTAGCAGTTTTTAAAGGGCCGGAGCTGGTTATTAGCTATTATTATTGCAATTGTTATTCTTGTTAAGCAGCTCTTAAAATTGTTATTAATCCTACCATAGATTTAGCGGAATCCTGTCCAATATATCTTTTGACTGATTCCTAAAATTGTTATCTTAATGTTCTCATCTCTTTGAAATTTTCTAGACATTCTGTAACAGTAGCAACAAGCATCTTAACCCACATATTTTACTGTTCATATCTAAAGCACACCTTGTAAGTTCTGATACCATTTGCTGAATTTATTAGATACCCTCTGCTATCTCCCACAGTCACACCTTTTCTTCTTTCTGTTCTGATTGTGAATATTAATATCAGCTTTCCAGTAAAATTTAACACTTTGATTATCCTTCAAATACCTAAGTGCACAACTTAAAAACACAAAAAGGTAACAAATTTCTCCCATCTCCACACCAAGTAGTAAGATGCTCAGGAAAACACATCTAGAAATCACCTGTTTTTCCTTCTTTCACAAAAGTAAACCTCTCTACTTCCTAGAGAATCACTGTTCTTCCCAAATCTTTCTTCCCTCCTTAGTCAAATGAAGATACCGTATTAGACAAAAATAGTTCTAAGCCAAGTATTTACATAATTTGAACTCCAACCAAATGTACTAAAGGAGCACACCTGGCACAGGACAAAGATGCTTCCTTAAAAATCAGTTTTGCTAACTGGTGGTAATTGGTATACAGAATATAACCACACCAAATTAATAATGCCAAGATTTATAAATTGTGCATCAATATAAGATTTAATACATAGTAGATAAGCTCTATTTTTACATCTCCATTAATTTTTATAGTATAATTTATATTTTTCTATTTATAGCTGCTATATGTTACATATATATTATATAAAACATCTCTTTGCTGTGATATTTTGCTTTCACTCATACATTTTAATTTACATACACTTGAATGAGCAACTGCCATAAAAATTTTCAAAAACAACAACAAAAACACATATTTCCCAAGTACTTCCCATCTTCCCATGTCCTTCAGGTATTGCTAAAATTTGCAATGATGAGATTTCATGCAAATCATGTAATGGCATCATAAAGATTTCTTTTAAAAGGGTAGTCTAAAAGTAAAACAAACACTAAAACCAAAGGATTTTTTTAACCTAAAATTGTTATTGACTATTAATTCCCTACATTCACAAAATGTAAGCACTGGTGCCCTACATACTTGCAAAGGATTAGAATTAAGAAATAGGCAAGATAATTTCTTTAAATAATAAATTGGTATTTATTCTTTACAATGGAAGTTAAAAATTGATGAAATAAACCAAATAGAGACTACTCCCAAATATTAGGCTGCGCATTAGGGGAAGCAGGCCAGTTTCTCCCAGAAGTTAACAAAATATTTTAATATTCAGTTGGGTCAGCTATTTTGCTTGCCTTTTAAAATAACCTAAATTAATTATGATAAAGAGAAAAATTACTTCCAAGTATACATTAAATTTCATGAGCATAAAGTAAGGAGGAAAACCTCAAGACAAACAAGGAAGAAGAACCTGTTAGGGTTTTGGGAGGCACCTACCTCATGCACTAGAGCAAGTGAGGTCTGCTTGAAACTGCGCCCTCTACTGGTCATCAGTCGATTCAAAGGTTTACCGTCTTTACTCTGGTACATTGAAATATCATAACAAAATAACATACCACCTTAAAAAAGCAGAAGAAACATTTCTTATGAAAATAACTTCATTGACTAGATTCCCAGTAATCAATATTCAATCAATATGTATAGAGATATTTAAAAATTAAAAGAATTTGTCAAGCAATTATATTTGGCTATAGGTGTCCAAGGAAAAAGAAGAAATGTATGATTTATATTTAAACTATCACTTATTTCAAAGCTTTATTCACTTTTAAATAAATGAATAAATTTACAAGTCATGACTTACTTTAAATTTCATGAACTGTTACTTTAGAGATTTCATTAAGTTTTAAAAAAAATTCCAATTAAAGAGAAATGCTTGCACATATCGGTCTCCTGACACCATGGGTTCCTTCAGTTGACACCTACAAGTGGACCAGTTTTCCTCATACCAGCACTTACGCACGGTCATTCTCCCTTCTTCCCTCCCTGCTCCTCTAGCCCTTCTCTTCCCAGGCCTTCCCACCCTCGTCTAAGTTCTCAAACTGAGCTTGCAGCTCCGGCTGGCCACCAGTACCAGCGGAAAAGCAAGGGCAAGCAGCCAAGTGCTAGAGTGAGTTAGGGTAGTCTTGGAAACTGGGTAATTTTGACCAATGAAAAGACACATTGAGCGACTAAGGCCATTTAAAGCCAAGATCATTACGTTTTTAAACATCTCGTTTTGAAGAACAGTATACATAGACAAAAGTGTACACATCATAAGCATATAGAGCTCAGTGAACTCTCACGAACCGAACAAACATGTCTGAGCACCACCCAGGTCAAGACACAAATCATTATTAACATCCCAGAAGCCTTTCCTGTTTCCTTCCAGTCACATGCAACCCTGTCGCAAAGGTAGCAACCTTCTAGTAACCACTCTGCCTACTTTGATACTTTGTATAAATGGAATTAGACTGCAAAATGGCTTTTTAAAAATCTGACTTCACTCAGCAGCATCGCTGCAAGAATGATTCACATTGTTATTGGCAGTTGTAGTACATTCATTCACATTGTGAATAATATTCCATCGTGTGAACACCCCACAATTTATTTATCCGTTTTACTGTCAGTAGGCATTTAGATAGCCTCCAAGTATAGGGCAATTCAAATAACGCCGCAGTGAGCACTGGAGGATATGTCGTCTAGTGACTTCATTTGGGCGTGTCCCTGGGAATGACATACCTGGGTAACAGTATGAATTTATTCAGTACCAGCTTTCCAAAGTGGCTGTACTAACATGCATTCCAGCAGCAGTTCTGGCTCCTCCACGTATTTGCCAACACTTTGTATTTTCCGTCTTGTTCTCATCTTGGTCGGTCTGTCCAGGATGTGGCAGTATCACAAGGGGCTTTAATTTGCATGAAGCTGACTAAATTGATCACCTAGTCCTATGTTCGCTGGACGTTTGGATACTCTCATTTTGAAGGCTGTCTTCAATTCTATTTCCTGTTTCCTGATTGTCTTTTGCTTAATGATTTGCAAAAATGTGTTATACATTCTAGATATAAGTTTTTATCAGATATATGTATTATTCCTTCTTGCATTCTGTGGCTTGCCTTACATAACTCTCTTCAAGGTACATTCTGATTAACACATGTTCTTGATTTTAGTATAATTTGTCATTACTTTTACAACTGGAGCATTTAATTATGGAATCATTTGTTGTAAAGATCGCCCCTTTTCTCCACAGCACGGCAGTGCCACCTCTGTAATAAATCTGGTGACCCTGCTTACGTGTGTCCGTTCCTCAACGTTCTATACTCTTCCGTTGGTCAGTTTGTCTGTCCTTGCACCGATGCCACATGGCCAATCTCGGCAGTTTTGCAATAGGTTTTATCATCTGGTGATGTGCAACCTCCTCCTCTGTTTTTATCCTTCAAGATTACGTTGGCTATTCATGCATTTTCATGCATATTTTCAAATCAGCT
>VMDR010001713.1:0-114201 GCA_007922815.1 Macrotus californicus
CTCGCTCAGTCATTTTGATTAAGGGAAGGGGGAATGGGAGTGCCATGTGGGCATGGTATCTTTGCTGATACTCCTAGTGCACCCCAAGGTGCACAGTGCCAGGAGCTCAGCTGGGAGCGCATCCCCTGCTGCACAAGCACCAAAACACCTGTAGAATTGCCAACAAAGCCCTGTCCGTCCATAATGTCTTTTCTTTATGAAAAAGAAACATTTAGATCCTCATTGTGTGTCCTTTGGTTTGAACACTTCTCCACAATAACCTAACCTCTCATTAAAGGTTGGACACCGCAGGTCATAATTTTCCCAGAAAACTGTGTCCCTACCCAGCAGTTTGCTTTCCTACGTCATGTCCTAAGTCTCATGGGGGATAATAAAATGTGAGTGAATAGTATCTCTCCTGAGATGTTAAAGAATGAGGTCTGATGTGTACTTCCAAAAGTTGCAGGTGATTTAATAAGGTGCATTGGAAGCCACTCCACAGCCCATCTTCCCCGTGGGTGCAAGACTGGACACCCAGGGCTGGGGCAAGGCTTCCCCAGGCCACGGGCCAGGTCTTGAGAAGAAGCCAAAAACACCCAAGCCACAGTCCTGGGCCACACAGGCACCTGCCCCTTTCTGCAGACAAGGCAAAGCCCTTCATCTTTCCCCCATTGCTCAGGGACTTCTTTCTTTTTTTTTTTTTTTTTTTTTTTTTTTTAGAGAGAGGGGAAGGGAGAGAGAAAGAGAAGGAGAGAAACATCAATGTGTGGTTGCCTCTCACGCACCCCCACTGGGGACCTGGCCTGTAACCCAGGCATGTGCCCTGAATGGGAATCAAACCTGTGACCCTCTGGTTCACAGGCCAGCACTCAATCCACTAAGCCATACCAGCCAGGGCTGCTCAGGGACTTCTTAACGCACATTTTAAAAATATACTTCTACTCATTAAAATGACCTCTCATCACCTTATCCAAATCCAAGGGCCACTTTTTAAGACTGCACATCTTTCTCTCTCTGCAGTTTCAACACTGGTGACTGCCTCTCACCACTCATTCCTGGCTTTTCTCCTGCATCTCTGGCTGCACAGCCCCTTCAGACTCTCCTTCTGTTGTCTGTTGAACAGAACATCTGCACTGGGCTCATGGTGTCAGGCATGGGTGGGAGCCTGAGGGCGCTTTGGAGCCAAGGAGCTGACTGTCCTGCGGGACTCAGCTCGGTCCCCCACTTTGCTGGGTGACCAGGACTGGTGGCTAATCACTGAGGGCCTCAACCCTGTTTCTGTAGGAGTCCAGCGAATGTACACATTGAGGCCCTCGTCACAGCGCTGGGCCATAACAAATGCTGGCTGCTGCTGAGCCCAGTGGCATTGATGTAGGCTCTACCCTGGCCAGCCAGGCAGACACTGCTCCTCGATGCTCCCTGCTGAATTTTCACAGGGTGGAAATAGCCTTATAGAACCGATGAGTTGGAAGGGACTTTAGAGACCTTAGTTAGCAGCACCCCCTAATTTTAAAGACACGGAAGTGGAGGTCTGGCAGAGAGAGGCTATTTGTGAGAGTGGGGTCAGAACCCAGGTCCCCCAGCATGTGATGAGTGGGAGGAGCTCATGGCTGGGGACTGGACAGAGGGCACAAGTCCAGGCAGGACTTTAAGACCCACTTATTATGGTATTAATTTGGTCAGCAAACTCTTTCTCCATAGATAGTGAAAGTGTATTTTTATCATTATTATATTGAAATATTACTGATTTTGTGACAATGGATTAGTGAATTTTTTTTCTATCATGACATCCAAGAAGATTAATAGATTTTTACTGAGATTGAGTTTAAAAAGATTATTGGCCAGGTAAATAATATTCATCACTATTTCAATGTTTCACAGAAATTTTCCATTTCTTATGATCATTACCAAGTCTTGTGATTTATTTAGATCTTTCTTGGTCCTAAAAACAAAATGTTTCTTTTCCCTTGAAAGTAAACATACACATTGTGTTCTCGCATTCCTGTGCTATTATGAGCCACCAGAAGAGGGCGGCAGAGAGGCGCTGGAAAGAACCGCAGGTCCCAGGCCCTTGAACCACAGAAAAGGCCAGGCTGGGGTAGGGGTGAGGGGCAGAAAGGTCCGTGGGGCTGAAGCCCAATTAACTTGCTCACTCTCTGAGCCGGTGACTGGGACTGAACATTGTCAGAATTTTCAGAAAATCTGGTGATGTCCTTAAAATGCATAAGGTAATGAATTTGTGGAAATTTCTAAGTTTGATGACTGACTCCAAGAGACTTCGGAAGTTTTCATCAGTACGAAGGTAAAAGATTAAAGGGTGAACAAACGTGAGCACATTCCTGCCCCTTCAAGAGCACAGGCCAAGAGTTCCACAATCACAGAGACAATAAAGGGCATCTTACCTTCTTTGAACAGTACAGATGTTGCTGAAGTACAAGGAAATATTTCTGGCTGATTTATCAAACATACAGTAAGCAACCAATAGGGTTAAGCAAGTAAGAGAAGTTGCCCAGATTCAGCCGATACCTCCTTTTGTAAACACTGACTATTTTTCTACAACAACAACGAATATTTTTCTAGCGCCTCACGTGTGCTGGGAGTGACTCCAGACACCAAGCGCCCCAGGTTGACAGAGGGAAGAAAGCAGACACCTTCTTCGCCCCAGTGGGGCTGATATCATGGCGGGAAAGATGCACACTTTCCAATCTCACAATTAACTCATGAGTTACACTTGAGGGAAAAATGGGAAGTAGTCTACAACAGGGCCCCAAATCAATTAGTTTGGTTTCAACCCCCAAATTGGAAATTAAGCGAAATTAAAAATAGGACTCAAGAACAACTGAAGTTCTTACTACCCGTTTACATTATTTATTAACAATAAATAAAATGGATAAGGTAAAATTTACAGATTTCTGAAAATAGCATTGCAAAGGAGAATAGGGTAGCCGACAGGCAGCAATATACCACGCTGCCCCCGTGAAGTGTTGTGAGATGCCACCCAGACCTCCTCACCGTGGTCAGACTCTGTGTGAGTGGTTAGCAATACCGCCTGAGCACGTGGGTGTCCATAGGAGCCCGACTTCCTGCTTTTCACTCACCTTCACGGGCTTCTCCCAGTCCCTGTTTGCCCGGGCTGGGCACCCGCTGTCAGCCCCTCCGGCCTCCTGTGAGTCTAGCCCCTGGCTAAAAGGTCGTCTGTGTTTTTACAGCAGTTTAGACGGTTTGTTCCTTTGCCCTCTGTTACATGTACTTCCCAGACCAGGAAGAGCCGAGAAGACACCATGGACTCTGTGAGGTTTCATTGCCACTGGGGCTCTCACACTGACTCATCCACCCTCTTACTTGTCTCTGTTGATTGTCCTTGCACTTCTGCCAATGCTGTTTCCACCTCAGATCCTTGTTTCAAGTCAACTCACAGCCACCCTCTCTCCCTGATTTCTGTCTATCTGACTCAGGATACTGCGTTAGCCGTGGTGGACGCTCTGATTCTCTCCAGGCCATTAGCAACCCTTTTCTCCTCTTCTTCTGCTTTAGAGGAACAACGTTCTACGTATATCTAAGTCTATTCCTTTTGTTTTCTAAAACCAACCCCTTTTTATTGGGGCAGCCAAAAAGTCCATTACATTTTTTCCCAACCATGGCTCTAGTAGCACTTAGTTGTCTTTAACTTCATTTGAAACAATTTTGTTAGATTGTATTTTGACAGCTGTCACATCAGCATTCATTTTCTTAAAAAACTTATCAACATTGGTGAATTTTTGTGCAGCCATTATAATATTGAAGATGGAATAAGATACACAACATTTTTGGCATATTGTGCTTTATTCTTTTAAGAAAGGTAAAGACACAACTGAAATGCAAAAAAAAAAAGATTTGTGCAGTGGGTGGAGAAGGTGCTGTGGTTAATCGAATGTGTCAGAAGTGGTCTGTGAAGTTTCTTGGTACTGTTGATATTTTGGCCAAATAATGCTTTCTCTGGGGATGTCTTGTGCACTGAAAGATGTTTGGCAGCACCCCTGGCCTCTCCCCACTAGAAGCCAAGAGTAGAAAGAGCTGACAAATACTGAAAATATTCATATCAATGAAGTCATTGGTGAAAATGAAAAACATGTCTTTTATTTAAAGAAAAAATGTAACAGACTTTTTTGGCCAACCCAATATCTCTTTTGTGATTTTTCCCATCATTCATATTCCCTCCCTTCCCTCTTTTTTGCTTTCTAACCTTCTCCTTGGCCTGTATATGTTGAATCTAACGCCTCTTATGAAACATTCACTTCCCAAGAGACTGCATTCCATCTTTTTTCTCCCTGTAACGGTGGTGCTTCTGCGAATAGCCATCTGCACGTATCCCTTTCACTTTCTCGTCCAGCACTTGTCCATTAACTTCTGCTCTGTCTTTCTTGCAAATGTCTGTTCACAAGGTCAGGGAGAATTTCCCAGCCTCCAGACCCAGGAGCCTCTTCCCCAGGACCCTGCCTTCCCTCTTCCTTGTTCTCCCATTTCTAGCTGCTTTTTCCCCAGAGGCCATTGTTCCCCTGTGTGTCTCCTTGGAGCAGGGATTCCCCAGAAGTCTGCGTCTTCTGTCTCCTTTAATCTCAGGTAGTGGCTTCAGTGATCAGCCCCGTGTGGGTGCTTCCCACACTGAGTTTGCCTTTTCCACCTCTTGCAAACAGCTCCACTTGTCTGCGAGTCTCCGTGGGCGCTTCCAAGGGAACTCAAGGCCCTGGGCCACCTGCTGACTCCAGTCACAGTCTGAGGTCCTTGTGCGCCTTGGCTTCCTGTGTGCGAAACGCACCCTCCACACCACTTCCGTGTCCCTGGACCCTGCCTCTCCCATTTTTTTTTCTACTTGGCACCCTGCCCATCCATCAGCGTTTAGCCTATAGTCAGTCTTCTGAAAAAACAGTAACTAAATCTCCCCTCCCCCATACCTCACTCATGCTTTGCTAGGAATTCAAGCACATCTGGCCACGCTCAGTCCTGGACATGAGGTGCACATTTGTTTGTCATCTCCATTAAGTCCTGAGCCCCCAAAGCTCCGGGACTCTGTCTGTCTGCCCTCACCCCTGCGGACCCTGGCACATAGCAGGCCCTGTGGAAGTTTTGGATAATTAGTGTTGGAAGAAAAATGCCACAAAGCTTAATTCTAAAGAATTCTTAGTTTTGAAAAGCATGGAATTTATAATATGCAGGCTACAAATTTTGTAGAATGTAGAAAGTAAATATCAAATAAAATTGACATTTTTGCCTTTGTCCTATTTTGGTTAAGACAGATTTTTTAGATTACATAAAATTTCACTCTGTAAGGGGCTTACTTAGGGATAAGGAAATTGTGGGGACGTAAGAATAAGTTTCAGGATCTGGGGTTGTGTTTCACTCTCCCTAAGGCTGGTGAGTGAGCCTGCCCCCTTCCACGGGCACTGGCAGAGGCCTGAGCCGCACTGCAGTTGTGGGAGGACTCACCACGTGGAACTGGAAGTACATAACGTTAAGCAGTATAATGAACATCTTCCATAGCAATTTTTTATGAAATAATTACTTCAAAATTACAACCAATTTATAAACCAATTCTTTTTTACAAATGAGCTCTCACAAAGTAAGGAAAACAAAAGCAGTTTTGTTTACAGCATAGCACTTTCCTGTTACAAAGGCCATCTGAGCCGAGTGAGGGGGTATCACCGCTAGAATGACGGAAGTCACCTGTTAGCCTTCGTTTTCATTAACAACAACCAAAAATCACATACGTTTTCCACACTATGATTTTTACTATTTTTTACATTTTATTGAAATTGGACACTGGGTTATCCACCTGATGCTTATTTTCAGCAGAATGATCGCTATCTGTAGCAAAAGAGCTACCCGGGAATTACTGTCTCTAACTTGACGTTGTCCTGTAGAAATGCAGGTACAGGAGAGAGACCTGTGAGT
The DNA here is from genome assembly GCA_007922815.1 of Macrotus californicus. Lineage (NCBI taxonomy): Eukaryota > Metazoa > Chordata > Mammalia > Chiroptera > Phyllostomidae > Macrotus > Macrotus californicus. The sequence goes on from VMDR010001713.1 coordinate 5,908, forward strand.
GCCTCTCCCCTGATTAACCAGGATTAGTGTCCCTGACAGACCTGTGGGGAGCCCTTGATCCTAATCAAAGGAACAAAAATGACGGGATACAGTTCATTTTCATCTTAGCTGAAAGGATCGTGGACACTCAGGAAAAAGTGAAGCCAGCATAACATCTCCTCCAGTGCAGCCCAGCTTTCCAGCCTCCTCGTAATTCTCCTGGACGAACACAAGGGTTTCACAGCTCAGAAAGCAGTGGTTTGTGAGGGGGAGTGGGGTGGGGGAGGGGGGTGCGGTGGGCAGACGGCGCACAAGAGGACTCTGTTCCTGGTCTTCAAAGTGCTGAGGCCACATGGAGCGGAGCCTGGAGCTCTGTGAAGAGGATTAGCCTGAGCTGGCGGGGCTTCCAGGAGGCTCCCGGGAGGCGAGGATGCTAATGAATGTAGATGTCTCGGGCAAACATGCCTACTATCGAAAATCCTCCAAACTAAGCTTTGTCTCTCGCACAGCAGGAAACCAAACTTTATCATATCAGAAGCAAAAGTAGAAAAGAAAAATCTTATTCTTATCCGCCTTATGTATCTGCTTCTATAAAAAGTTAATTTAAATATATATACATTTATATTTCAACTAAATTAAATTTCAAAGTCAGTACAAAAACCGAAGTTCATTCATTCAATGGCATCTTACTAGATCTCTGCCCAAGGACTGATGTGGCGTAATCCATCTTTGTAGAAAAGGATATCCACACAATACCAATTTTTTAAAATACTAGTTTAGCGTTACAAAGGGCATACAGAGTAGGTTCTTCCCCATTTCACTTTAAAATTTCTTATTTGTGATTTTTACTTTTTCTGCATGATGTCCTTCTGCTCATTATTGGAAAACCCTTTACCTTCATCCTGGTTTTCCAGTTTGTGCCTTTTATGCCTCACAGGAAACCAACCCAGGGCTTGACCAGCTTGGACCTGGGTGTTGGAGACACCCCAACCCGGGGCCTGTGCCATGGTTTCCTATGCCTGATCTGTCATTAGCGCCCTGTGTTTTACCACACTCGGCCGAGTGGCTTCGGTTCTCTGGGTGTCTTCTATCTCGAATTTAAAGGGTTTGTCTCTTCCTGAAATAATACATATTCATGACCGAGCGAGCTTGCAGGCCCTGCAGGCTCTCACAAAGCCTCCCTGTCCCTGGCAAGCGGCTGCAGGGCCAGATCAGGGTGCACAGGAAGCCCACTCCTCCACTTGTTAGACCAGGCCTTCCCCACAATTTCCCCAATTGTGGCTTGTGACAAGGCTGTCATTAGGTGATGGCTTCTTTTGGTCATTTTCAGATAAAGATAATTTCCTTAACTTCCATTTTATTTGACAATAAGCAGTTTGGGAGAGAAAGGAAGTGCTTCAGTAGTTTATGGATTAGGGTTTTGTCACTTCAAAGGCATCTTTGATCTAAAAATATGTGCTGTACCAAATTCATTATGTCTCTCCTTAAAGAGCTGTTAAATTTATTGATCTTCTCCTCAATTATTCTCCTTTTACGTCCAATAATGATGTGTGAGATGGCAGTGTTGGGAAAAGCCTAAGGAGTGTGGGGAAGGCAGCCAACGGTCACTTCTAAGGCCATTACAAGGGGGAACAACAGGTGCTTTTGTTCTGTGCGGATGCTCCTCTGGGTCCCGCGCAGACAAAGGCCCCTCTGCTGGTTATCGCTCCACATCAAGATATCATACCAACAGGATCAGACCAAATGATATGTGGTATTGCAGCTAAGAAAGGTAAAAACTACACAGTCTGTAAAAACTTTAAAAACTGTGCTTGTGTTTGCTTTCATTCCCGTCATTGAGTCCACGGAGGGAAAAGTTCTATGGAGGAAGAAGAGGTGACTTCTTTGTGGACCAATAATTAGGCTTCCCCCAGAGGCAACCTCACACTGCTCGGGCTCAGCCTGCTGCGGCTCTTGCACCCGGGTTGTCAGAAAATCGTGCAGAACAGAAAATAAGAGAATCAGAGTCCACGTGGGAAAATTTCTCTCACATGCAGCAAGGTGGGCATTCACAGCAGGAGGGGCTCCGGCCTGGAAGGTCCGCAGGCCTCCTTGTGTTGCTGCTGTTGTTCTGAACAGTCGTTTTGTGAGTTGTGTTCCCAACACCCAGGACAAACGGGTAAATAGTTCAAATCCAACCACTGTCTTCTAACCTCACATGCAATAACCAACCTGCTTCCATTTCTGTAACTAGGAAAAGGGGCTAAAAATACGGCTTGATTCTTTTTTCTTTGTCTAAATTCATTCTTTTACTAGCCTCTTGGCCGACTGTTTTGCAATTTAGAGATACCTGGCTGCTTTTGATTATTAGCAAGTTAATTACAGCAAATTATAATTTCAAAATCGTGTGCACTATAAAAAAGTATGCAATTTTAGAGTATGACCTTAGGTTCGTAAAAGCAAAAAAAAAGTTTCTTTTGAAAAGTCAGTTTTCTGAGTTTCCAGAAACTGGTGGAACATACACACTGCTCTTCATCTTGCAAAGCCAGCCTGGGGCCAGGATGGGCCAGGCCACTCGCCTTGCTCTCCATGCAGTCGGAGTGAGAGCAGCTCCCAAAGCCGCACCAGCAGCACTTTGCATGTGTATCTCTGTCTCATTAAGAGGCAGATACTACTGTTAGCTGTGTTGCACAGTACGCAACTGAGGCTCACAGAAGCTAAGTGACTTGCCTGCTGTCTCACGTGGTCGAGCCAGACTTGGCACTTTGGATCCAAAGCCTCTGCTCTCAGTGCCAGAGCTGGATGGCACCAGGCCCGGGACACCCTGCAGGCCATTCCTCACTTCCTCTGGGGCTGCGAGAGCCAGCACACCTCGCCTTGCCTCCGGGCACTCAGCTCCACATCAGTCCATCCCGGTCTTGGGCTGAGAGCATGCAGGAGCCGGGCGTGGGCACGTGGACCGGCCCCTGGAAGGGGCCCCTGGCCTGGCCTGGGCTCGCTGGGCTCTCACCCCTCCTGCACGGTATCTCTGATACCTGCAGACGGCTGGGCTCAGAGCTCATCCTGCTGTCTCTTCAAGGACCCTTCTGTCCCTTCCTGAAAGATCCCTGATGTAATTTCACTTGATTTGGTTTTAATCAGGAAGCGCTGATTTTGACTTCCTTGTGAAATCGGGAAACACCCCTTTGAAGGAGCAAAGAAGGAGGGTTGCGAAGAAGAATGTTGTGGGGGAAGATCTCTGTTCTGTCTCAGAGTCAGGTCTTCATGACACGCGAGTGCCCCCCCCCCCCCCCCCCCCCCCCCCCCCCCCCCCCCCCCCCCCCCCCCCCCCCCCCCCCCCCCCCCCCCCGCAAACCGGCAGACAGCAACACCGCCAGCCTGCCTCGGAGACACAAAAGTAAACTCCTGTCTCCAAGAGACGCCCTGAAATATGATATCAGCGGCCGGGGGTGTGGGGGCCGGCTCCTCCCGTCAAACGAGAAAAATCATATTCCCCTCACCGGGGTGAACAAATAGCTTGTAAGCCGCAGCCTCCATTCGCGTGATGACAATAGTCGCTAACCTCGCTGCCGCGGGCGGCCGAGCCGGCCCCAAACACAAACACTTGTGCCTGCTCCGGGCTCTGTGCTGCAGCCACCCAGCACCTCCCGCCCCGGCCCGCCCCTGGCCCCCGGCCCCCGGCCCCCGCGAGGTCCCCCGCCCCCTCCCCCCGTAATTGGCTGAGACCACCAGAATTCGGAGAACACAGATGTCACTGACCGTTTTCCTAGGGAGCACATTCATGCCCATCTGCTGCAGCCTCGAAGGCTGTTCGCCTACCCACAAGGCCTTCATTTAATTCTTGTCAGAAAGTAATGTAAATCCAGTTTACCTCTGAGGTCGCAGCCGAGGTCCGCGCCAAGGAGCCCCCGCAATTTACACACTGTGGTTGTGTAGGATGAAAAGGAAGCCTTTCATGTGGCTGCATATTAACCAAGTCTGCCTTCCACGGGCTTTGTGATTGAGGGTTCTCCTGATTTTAATGCGGCCGACACCAGTTGGTACACCCAGCTTTAGAAAGAGGAAGAAGAATCTAATCTTTAAGCTGAAGTTTCTTCTTTCATAATAGGAAAAAGAGAGAGAGATCCTGGAAGTGCATTGTGGGGTCTTTAATTATCTGTTAGGGGACAAACTCTCCTCCCTGGCGAACACAGAGCAGACGGGATGTCGGGGCCTGAATTATCGCTCGCTGGGGTCCAGGCAGAATTCACTTGTTCGTGGTCGTCTTTCCAACGTGAAAATAGGAGGGGTGGCGGCTGAGCGAGTCTCCGATTTTTCTGTGTCTCTTTCCTGCTGTATTTAGAGGAAGCTGAAGCCGTTGATTAGCTTTCTTGGGACCAGGCTGGGCAGAAACTGATTGAGTAGCAAAGTGAAACAGCATGTGTGTGTATTCACAGAAGTGTGTCATGGGAAGTCTAAGAGCACTTACACCTTCCATTCAGCCTGCCTGTGTGCGCATATTCATATACTTTGAAGTTTCCAGGACTTGTCCCTTCCCGGAAGGCAAATAGTTTTAAAAACACCTGTGGGGTCAGAGCCCCTAGGAAGCCCGAACATGCCCTGATCGGGTATGTGATGGGGCGAATGACTGAACCTGCCCCACCCTCGATGTTCTCGTCCCAGGAGGAGGGGTAATAAGCCTGCCACTCCAGGTCCCATCTAAGTCTCAAGCCCTGCACATAAAGGACAGAGTGTCCTGAGGACAGAGTCCCCTCCACCTGCCCAGGGTCTGTGAGCACAAACCTAGATTAGAAACGGCAGGTAACTTAGATGAGAAACCTCAAGCATACGAGTCAGCAAATCACGGTTCCTACTTAACACTTTCTAAAGAGAGAGGAGGGTGCAGGTTTTCTTCCCACAGTCTGGAATTTCTGTTTTCATTGCCTAACTTTTTAATTCTGTGGCAAGTAGAATAATTATGGTAGAAGCCGGTGCGGCTTCTCCTCCGATTGCCCTGCAGTGGGGAGAGGTGGCCTCTTGGGTCTTGCAGATGGGGCTGGCCACCTGGGTTGCTGGCTCTGGAGTGACCGGCGTGATGGTTTCTGTGCCACATCAACCTTTTTGTTTGTTTTGCTTCAGGTAATATTAAACTGCAGTGTGATTTCGGCCCACACGAGCAGGGAAAGGCAGCTGAGGTGCCTAGAAGGGCTGCGTGCGGGGATGCAGGTGCTGTGGTGGCAGTGACATAGACACTCCTGAGGACAGTCACAGTCTGGGCTGCACTTCACGGCTCGAGCTCACATCAGGGGCCAGTGCCCAGCCCGGCTGCTGTCAGGACCAGGCACCAGGCAGGTGTGAGTTCAGGGTGGCCTTTCGCCACTTCTCAGAGTTTAGCCAGACCATTCCTGTTTGCTTACTGTCCTCAAAACAGAACCTTAAACATTGTTTATTATGAAAAATTTCAAAGGCGCTCAGAAGTACAGGGGGTTGTGTAAGAAACTGACATTTCTTTCAGACGGTCTGCAGTCAATCTTGCCTAAATGATAATTTAATGTCACTTTCTCCCCACCTCCCGCCCCAAATCTCAGGCCTCCCTCTGTGAAAGTGTGCAGGATGGAATGAACTGCCCAGCGTGTCCCATCTCAGTGAACTCGCCCTGTGGTGAGGACACTGCTCTGGGGCTGTCAATAACTCAGCTCACACACTTATGTTACTGCCCCGGTGAGGTAGTCTTGAGGACAAGCCTGCTCTGTTTCTCGGTGACCTTCCAAAGTACGAAGCACAGTGTATAACGGATACTCGGTCAATGCTTAACTCCCCATTCAGGAGTTTGTAAATACAGTACATATTATTTTATATTTTAAGCCTCTAAGTTAGCTATTAAAGCCAAGCATTGAGGAAACAGTAGAAAAGCCTAATGCGATTCAGTCATTTAAAAATTTTTCTGTATCACTGCTAGTTTTATGCTGGCACATATTCCTTCATTAGCTAAAAGCAAAGAACAGAATTAACAGCACGTCTCAGATCTCTGCCCTCCTTGTTAGAGAAAGGAGAAAATGAGAGTTCTTCCGCTTGAGGAGCTCCCAAAAACGGCAAGCGCAGCAGCTCACAGACAATGAGGCACCCCCGAGCCAGGAGCACATTCTCTCTGCAGCACTTTACTCAGTAACAGAACTTGCACAGAGAGAAGAGTCCTGAAACCCTAAAACCTCTCACTTCCCAAGCAGGCCTGGGGAGCTCAGGGCCTTGGTTCACCAGCTGTGGAGAGAGGGGCCCGGGGCTCCGAGGGGATCTTTCTGGCCAGGGGAGCCTGGTGGCCAAGAGGTGGGCAAACAAAAACTCCAATGTACTATCCTGTCTTTATGGGTGCTGTCCCCCCAAGATCGCACAGCAGAAGGAAAATCCTCTTGTCCGCAGAGCCCCTGGCCGCTGGGTTGTGCTTGGTGGTCCCTGTGTTGAAACAGTTGGCGTGTGGGTGCTGTGCCCCTGAGTGGGCAGGTGCTGAGCAGGTGTCCGTCACAGGGGCTATCACTCGAGGAAACACGAGTCCCCACTTATTCTCAGGCTGGTGAGAGGCTCCCTGCCAGGCCACAGCGGCCCCGCTGACCACACGCACATGCTGAGGGATCATGCGGCCACACGGTGCACGGCTATTGTCCGCCAGGAGTGTGGTCTGCAGTCCCCTGTCCAGAGGCCCACCCCCGCGCCTTTGACACTCTAAGTATAAAATAAATAAAGAGCTTTGTGTGTGCCTTGGAGCAAAGACGGGGATAAGGGGCCAGAGTGTTCTGTCTGATCTGTAATCCGGACGCTGTCCCTGAGCCACTTCAGGGCTGGCTGTCCTCCGCCTGAGCCTGGGCTGGGGCCCCAGCTGGTTAAACTATGTCGGCTGGGTCTTCGGGTTTGTTTTAGTGCAAATAAAACTCATATTTTTCTTCCTGAAAATGTCTTACCTGGACATAATGTTTCAATTCTCTAATAAAATTTCCATTCATTAATTGAGGGTGGATCTGGAGAGTTAGGTACAGGGTAATCCCATTATCATGTGGTTTTAGTGGGGAAAGATATCAAGAACCTAAAGACTTTGTGCAGCCAAGCAATTTCCTTTCTCAAAATCATGAATGCTGAAGAACCAACAAGGAACCAAAATCCAAATAAACCAAGCAAAAGTTGGGTAATCCTTTAAAAAATGAAGTTTTATTTTTTGAAAGAAGTTTTGACAACAATACCTGATACAACACACTTATGACTTGGTAGCTCCTGTGCTTCACATATGTTAACTGTTCCTTAAAAAAGTCTGCGAGAGCCCCGGCTGGTGTGACTCTGTGGGCTGAGTGCTGGCCTGCGGTTCGATTCCCAGGCAGGGCACAGGCCGGGTTGTGGGCCAGGTCCCCAGTAGGGGGCAGCTGATCAGTGTTTCTCTCCTCTTTCTCTTTCCCTTCCCCTGTCTCTAAAAAATAAATAAGATCTTAAAAAAAAAATAACCTTCTGTGAGACTTATTGAGTTAATACCCCTTCCGACAAGGAGACGGAGACGTGATTAGCCCGGAGCAGAACCGACATTTAAGCCAGGAAGCTGACAGCAGCTGAGCGAGAGGAACTCAGCCACCTTTGATGACAGACAGGGAAAAGCCATTTTCATTTCCGTGTCACTTCGCCCTCACCCCCTTTCCCCAAGACAGACTGCTCTTTCGTGGGCTATCTCTAACTTCAGGAGATCCACATGGCTGTTTGCAAAAGAACTCTCATGGCTGTGGAAATTATAAACACAGAATTGAAAGCATTTGGTTGCAAGACTAACCTGAGTCCCCACGTTGCCAGCCTCGTGAGAAGTATGTCATGCTCCCCAGCCCTGGCGACTTCCTGTCACAGGTGCTTCACACGTTTTCACTGCATGGCCATGGCCCCTCGGAGCAGGGGGTCGTCCACGGGTCTGCATCCAGACTTGAACGGGCACCTCCACAGCCTCTTTCGCAGCAGCACAGATGGCGCCCTCTGTTCTTTTAAAGACGGACAGAGCTCCCTTTCAGCAGAGCTCTCTTGTCCTGCTCTCAGCTCAGGGCTTTGGGCCGGTTGCTCGTCCCTGCCTGTCTTCCGCCTCCTCATTGGCTCACCCTGCGCTTTACCTGGAGTCAGGTGGACAATGCCTGCCACCTGACTACCTTTCAGACGGAAGGCCCTTCCAAGTCTCTGAAGCATGTTTTCCGGCTCTGTGAATGCTCCGTGGTGTCATGGTGGTCCTGGACCCGGGGACCTACCAAGTCAGCGTGTCAGGGTACCTGTGCTTGTCGCTCACCTGGGCTGCAGAGCCATGAGGAGGACCCTCCCGGAAGGGGTGTCTGGAGTCTCAGGCAGGACCAAATGGCAGGCCTGACTCACCTTGACCTCAGGAGTTGCTCTCCCAGCCTCAGGCCAGGCTGATGTCTGTCACCTGTCACAGTGCTGATGGAGAGGTAACTGTAGCCAAGTGAGGCGCAGCCCCACGGTGATGGGCTCTTCTTTCTTCTTCTGTCTTCCTGAGGCCAGCAAGTGACCCGTCCACGACCCGGAACACTCTCATTGCACAGCCCCAGGTTGGATAAGCCGGGGGAGCAGCGAAGGCCTCCCCTTTGAACCAGTATGGCCTCGGGGTTGGGGTGTACATAATGTGCCTTGGTGTGAATGATTCCCTTTCTTAGGTATCTGGTGTTATTCCAGAATTATCTGTTTGTATGTTTGATTGCTTTTCATAGCCTCTTTTTAGTTAACTTTAAGGAAAAAAAAATATATGGGAGGACATTAAAATAGGAAAAACATAGCCCTGGCTGGTGTAGCTCAGTGCACTGAGTGCTGGCCTGCAAACCAAAGACTTGCTGGTTCGATCCCCAGTGAGGGCACAGGTCTGGGTTGCAGGCCAGGTCCCCATTAGGGGACGCATGAGAGGCAACTACATGTTGATGTTTCTCTCTCTCCCTCCCCTAAAAATAAATAAGTAAAATCTTTTTAAAAATAAATAAAAAATAATTCATAGGCTACAAAAATATCAGGAAACACCCATTATTCAATTTAGAAATAATGTATAGTTCACAGAGTGCCAAAAATCATTCAGGGGGCAAAAATCAGTATGTGTTGCCAAAAAATGACTTTTTTGTAAGTGAAGCTGGCCAAAATCTCCAGCAGGACCGCTGCCTGAAGGGGCATCCCTGCGGCTCCGGCCTCTGTTCTTCTGACCACAACCCTCACAAGTCTGCAGAGACAGCTGGGTTCCAGAATGTTTCTCCTGTCGCAGCATTTTCTTCCTGAAAGAGGAGGACCAGTTCTACGTTCCCTGTCTCAAGTGTGGAAACAGCATCCGTTCAGCTTTGAGCCCCGATGAGGCAGAATTTAGGGTTCATCTCCACGACCATCACATCCATCTGACATTGGTACTGCGTTTACCTCCCACACAGCTCGCAGGTCTGCCAGTCTGCTGTGTCTGCTACTCTCACTCTGGTCCAGAGTCTTGCTACCTCTCACCTAGGTCACTGCAGTAGGTGCCTACCCAAGCCACCTGCTGTCTCTCTCTCTTGCTCCCCACCCCCAATGTGTGCTACAGCCAAACCAAGAGATCTTTCCAAATGCCAAGCTGCTAGTGTTCCTGCTGCTACCAGGAATTTCCATCACTTGTGGGGAAACACATAGGTGTTTACCTGGCATGCAGAGCCCTGCTGAGCTCTTCAGCCTCCCTTCTCCTTTTATCTCTAGTTCAGCCAACCTGCCCTTGTCCTGTTCCCTCTCTACTTCCTCTGCTCATTAAACATTGTGCCCTTTGAGAGGTGAACCCCGGCATCACCCGTCAGGGGGACCCCTGACCTGCCCTGCTTTACCCAAATGGTTGGGTCAGGTTGCAGCTCTGCCACCCACCCACCCACACCATGTCCCTCACAGCACTCAGACAAAAGGAGAGATTTATGATCTTGTGCATCAGGAATTAGGGTGTCAAGTGCAGACACAAAAGCAAGGAGATATATATATTTAGTAATCAACCTCTTAGATTCAAGCCAATCTTTCTAGACCACAGAGAAAAGTATACATAAAAATATTATACGACGCGCCCCTTTCCGTCTCCGGCTGCCGCTGCGAAAGGAGCTCCCGCCATGTCTGCCCACCTGCAATGGATGGTCACCCTGAACTGCTCCAGTTTCCTGATCAAGAGGAACAAGCAGGCGGACGGCACTGAACCCAATAATCTGAAGGCCCGCAACTCCTTTCGCTACAACGGGCTGATACACCGCAAGACGGTGGGCGTGGAGCCCGCGGCCGATGGCAAAGGTGTGGTGGTCGTCATGAAGCAGAGATCTGGCCAACGAAAGCCGGCCACCTCCTACGTGCGGACCACCATCAACAAGAACGCCCGGGCCTCCGTGAGCAGCATCCGGCACATGATCCGCAAGAACAAGTACCTCCCAGACCTGCGCACGGCCGCCATCCGCAGGGCCCGCGCCCTCCTGCGCAGCCAGAAGCCTGTGATGGTGAAGAGGAAGCAAGCCCGCCCTACCAAGAGCTCCTGAGCACTCCCCTCCCCTCCAAAGCAATAAAGGTATCAGCCAACTTTCTTCAAAAGATAATATATATATAATATATAATATATTTTATATATATAAAATACGACGGGTTCTCAAAAGAGCCAGGAGTTTTGCAGTAAATAAAATCAGCTAATCTTCCGCAGCAAACTGGTTGTCTAGGTTGCAGCTGAGCATGTAATTTAAGACCCGGAAGGACCTTAACAATTGTTCCAAGCCACCCGCTCCAAGCACAGATGCTACAGGGAGCCTCGGAGGTGTCCTCAACGCCAGTGACAGAGAGTGACGCAGAATCGGTCAGCAAGTGTCTCTGGGCTCTACGATGTGTTCTGGTTTCACTGTTTCCAGGTTCTGCTTCCATCACTACATACATACTGTTTTTGCTTAAGACATTTACAGAAACAGAGCTGTTAAAATGTATTCTAATTTGGCAGAACAGTGCGAGGCTGCTCTCTACCCTGCCGCCGTCAAGCTGTGCTGTGGCCCTCAGGCGGCGGGGGCGTGACAGTGCGGTTCTGTGTCTTGTGCCTGAGCTGTCCACACTTTTTCTTTACCTCTCTTTCTAGACAAGTCTTAAAGAGGGTCTGATGGAAGACAACCCCTCTTCCTGCTTTGTTATTATTATTTTTCTGTTCACACCTGAGGACGTTTTTCCCCCATTGCTTTCAGAGAGAGAGAGAGAGAGAGAGAGAGAGAAACATCAATGTGAGAGAGTAACATCGACTGGTTGCCTTCTTGTATGCACCCAGAGGGGCTCAAACTGACAGCCTGGGGATGTGCCCTGACTGGGAATCGAACCCGTGATCCTTGGGTCTATGGGATGATGCTCCCACCAGCTGAGCTGCTCTGGCCAGGACTTCTTGTTTTAATGTAGAACTTGAAGAGAAGTGAGTGTCGTGCTCGCTCACCGCTCATTCTGAGCAAACTTGTTCTTAACCTTCTTCACCTGCACCTGCATTCCTCAGTCTCTGCACTGACCTCCCATTACCACCCCTGGCTCACTCTGCTCCACTAACCGGCTCTTGACCAGCTCTGACTACTGGGCCCTTTCCACAGAAAGGCAAGCGAACGGCCAGCACCACAAAACACTGACTCATAAACACTGTGCTTAAGGAAACAATGAAAACCTTCTAGTCCAACAGCCCAGCCCATGCAGGGACACCCTAAACAGAGACCGATGGAATTTGCATGTCTCACAACTCTTCCAATGACTGACTCCTCACCACCTCAGTTATAGGAACACTCTTTCAAGTAACGAGAATATTGTTGTCAAGAACTCTGCTTGTTCTTGGTAAACAAACACATGGTTATTTTAATTAAACAAGCCTGTCGCATCCTACAACTCTGCAGTATGTGTGTGTTGTGCGTGTGTTTACAACTCAAAGCGTAGGACGTGCACCGTCCAGGGTAGAATAAAACACAACATTTAGATTGTCTAGTTCATTTTCTGTTCTCATTAAAGTCACAGAACAGAAAAAAGATTAAAGAATCATTGCTTTCGATTTCATCTTTAAAACCACCTTCTTCGAGTGAGGTTGTTGAGTATGAGCATGTATTTGGTCCCAACACCACAGGCGGTCAGTCCCGTGTTTCACATTTGCAGTAGTTACTTCGTCACATGGGTGAGCTCGGAGTCAGCCAGCCGGTATCCTTGTCTCTTCCCTTTCAGACGCTCTTGCTTTGGTAGTGAGATTGCACGTGCCCTGCAAGGTGCCTAAGCCAGACTGCGGCTCCACTACCTATTCCAGGAAAGTCAGAAAGAGAGTAACTTCTTTTGTGCTGTTCATAATACACATTCTTTAATAAAGGGAAGACAGATAGAAAGGTTTGCTGATCAAATAACAGTTTGGTATTGACTTGCCAGGCACTTTTCACTGTCAGGGAATCAGTTTGTTCTTGAATGACCTCGAGTGCAGCAGCTCCTCCTTACAATGTGGCCTCATTCACAGAAGACACGAGTCAGCTCTATGTACCAGTGTGTTAAGTTACGGAAGGGGACCCATTTATCCGTGATACACTTAGGAAGCTGGGTTTTCTGTCACTCCCCTCTTATTTGGGAATGTGCCTGGCTGTGAAGAGCTTTACACGTGACATCTGTCATTGCCTGTCTTGGTCCAGGTGGCACAAAGAATGTGCTCCAGGAGTCATCCCTGGTTCCGAGGGCTTACCTCAGCCCTATGTGGGCTGTATGTGAGCGGCGGGCTTGCTGTGGCCCCAGCGGAGGTCGGCGGGCAGGGTGGAGGGGCTGCGCTGACCCAAAAGACACAGGAACCTGTAATCAGGGTTGCGCTCACTCTGAGGTCACCCACATGGGACCTCAGGTTCTGCCAGGACAGACCAGGCTGCTGACCAAGTCCCAGGCAGTTGGCGTTTCCTAGAGTCCTGCAGATAACTGACACTCCTGCAAGGGCCTCCTCGGCTGAGACTGGATGTCTTCTCCTAGGTGACAGAGCAGAGACCCGGGGCCGCTGCCTCCTCGGGGGCCATGGAGGACCGTCAGGGAGCCACGGTGGTGCTCCTGGAGGACTGCCAGCGCTTGCTGGCCCAGCTGCCCGAGGCACCCGCGCCAAACACAAGCGAGGATGTGCTGAGCCAAGGTGAGGCCCTCACTGCCCTGCTTCCCCTCTGGGCAGGTGACCCAGCGGAGCACGGATGGGGCCCAAGTGGGATCGGGCTGCAGGCGGGAGGAGGCCCACATTGTTGCCCTGAGTTGCTGTCAGCTCTCATTTTAGGCTTCAGTAAACAGGAGGCTACAAGAAACAGTTCAGTTCAAGAAGAACAAAGGCTCTGAGTGGGCCGGTGCCATAAATTTCAATTACTAAAAAGTGAAGCAACCCCTCAATGGTGGCACATCTTTTTTCAAACTGGGCTTTTGTGCCTCATCAGTTTCCATAGATGTCCCTGGTTTCCATAAACCTGTCCCCGCACTGGCCCTGCCTCTGTTTTTTGGATCATCAACACGTTTCTCAGGTTGCATTCACATGCTGCCTTTTAAAATAAAGGCGCGCATACCAATAAATCCACCTCACACCATGATTGGGGCTGAAGAGTTTGGCTTTCTGCTCGTTCCGCAGTTTGTGCCACCAGTCATGGATGAGGCCGTGTTCAGGAAGTGTCCGTCACAGAGAATAGGAAGTCACAGCGACGCTCGTCACTTCTCTGGCCCCTTTGGGAGACAACCTTCTTTCATAAGGTTTCTTTTAATTAGAATAAATTTTCCTCCATTTCTATCTGTGTCCCTCGTGTGTGCATTCCCTGTTTTTTGTTGTGTTTGCAGTGATTTGTGTTCCTTGTAGAAGTAGGGTTCCCACACGACACACACACACCCACGTCTTCTGTTGTTGATGATGATGTATCCGAGGCTCTGGGTCTTCTTCCCATGAGCTTACAGGTACACACACAGCTTCCCAGGACACATGGAGGTGCCTGTATTGCAGGAACGCACACAGATCCCCAGGGCACATAGCGTGAGCAGGCTGTGGGAGCCACTTGGCACCCGGCCCCCTGTCTTAGGAAAATGAGGTCAGTGACATGGAAGACGGGCAGTGAGACACACAGGAATTGTTGGAATGAGAGGGAAATGGACTTCAGAGTCTGCAGAGGTGATGCCCAGTTAGATTCGGACAGGAAGAGAGAGCAAATGGTCCAGACTGAGTCCTGGTGTCAGACTTGGGCAACTCAGTGAAGGACATGGTGGGAAGGCCCATCACAGCAGCGAGTGAGAGGGGACGCAGGGGTGGAGAAGATGCTGAGCCCATTTCAGGGGTGTGGAGCCTGTGGTGTCCACAGGACAGGCACCTGGAGATGCCTGGCTGGCATCCTTGGAGAGTGTGACGTGTGTGTGCTTCAGGATGTGGAGTGTTCAGGGGCTCAGAGCGTGCTGCTCCCTGTGGCCTCGGGGACATCCACACCCCAGCAGGGACTGGGCAGCATCAAGAGCCAGACATGAACATTTTTGCACCAAAACCTTTGAATAAGCTCCCTCTGTAGGATAAATACACCTGGAAACAGCTTCCAGTCACTTCACATCACTTTGGGTATCAAACTTAAGAAAAACCTTCAAGCTTCCAGAGATTTGGGGGTCTACAAAGCTTGCATAGGAGGTTGTGGGCTTGTATAAAGAATTAGGTTGGGTGGCCATGAAGGAATTAAATATGTCTGCAATTGTGAAGGAACGACATTCAAACACCATCTGGGCTTTTTGTGTGCATGTTCCGCATTCAGGTGCCATCCACAGCGAAGGTGTGGGGACACGGGGTTTGGAGAACAAAGAGTCTGTGTCCGCAGCTGCCAGGCCCCAAATGCCACTCTGGCTCGGCCCCTTTCTCACTTTACAGGGAAAATAATATTTCCTGCACTCCTGCCTCTGATTCTTCATGCAGAGACAGTCGCTGAAGTGCTTTACTTCCTGCTAAAAACCTTTCTTCACGCCTCGCTGCCCCATTGACCTGCGGGGCTGGCGGGCAGGTAGCTTCTCGCCTTTGTTCTGGGAGCCTGAGCCGCGGCTCAGACCAGGCGGCAGGACAAGAGCAGTGTTTCCGCCGCCACGAGGTGCTTCGTCACATCACAACCCCGGGAGCTCCCAGCCTTTTCTCTGAGAGTCATTTCCTCACCTGAACTCTGACCTTTCCAGCTTCCCTCCCCAGCGAGCTGAGGACCCTCATCCAGGAGGCCAAGGACATGAAGTGGCCCTTCGTGCCTGAGAGGTGGCAATACAAACAAGCCGTGGGTCCAGAGGACAAAGTCAACCTGCAGGACCTGATTGGCGCCAGACTGCAGCCGTTACTGGTAGGGAGACCCATGCCACCTGTCCCTCTGACCGTCCCCCTGCCCCCAGCCCACTGCTGGCCAAGCATTGAGACACAAGTGGTGCAATAGATTGAATTTCTTTAAGGTGCACCCCATGGTCACCTCTGCCAGACTGACTAATGGGGGTAACAGCTTTCAGACAAGCATCATGAGCCCTTGGGACCCACTGTCGGAAAACCAGATTAAGTGAAAGGGAGGGGGTGCTCAGCGGGTCTGAGCCGAAATCCGTCTCCTGGAATACTCACCAGTCAGGTGGGCCAGAGTAGTAGTTTGGCCTCACCGTGCCTCACGGCATTTTGTTTTGAAATGCTACTTTCTACCAGTTGCAAGTCAAGGTGGGGCAAAAGTAGGTTTGCAGTTGTTCATATGGAAAATAATATGCAATAATAAAACAAGAATAAGCTCTGTGTTCCACACACTGACAAGTGTAAACCTGCTTTTGCCCGGCCCTGTAAGTGAATTCTCCTCGCCACCTCCATCATGTCAAAACCACCGATGTTCACCTTCCTGAAGCCCACAGGGCCCCAGAGCGAGGGCCGAGCCTTGGAGCAGAACCCAGGCTGGCTCTGGGCCCTGGTTTCTGCTCAGGTTCTGAGGCAGCCTCGGAGGCACTGACTGCCTTTTCGGAAACCTCCTTCCTCACCCACCTTGTCTCAGATGCTGTTAAGAAAGAGAGTGTATGAGTTTATATGCACTTTTTCTTGCAAAAAATATGTTTGTCTGCAGATCAGGAATTACAAGCATGACGATAAACTTTTTATTGTATGGGTTTACATGGGAATGTGTTTGGGCTCATCTCCAAATAACTGTACAGAACAAAAATCCAAGACAGACCTTGGTCGACGTGCACGTCACAGCATCTTTGTGGATTCAGTAGAAGCAGTAAAACCCCACCTTCCCCAGCCCCCACCGCCAGCTGGGCTGGGCTAAGCAGAGGGGCGGCAGCAAAGCCAAGCGGACAGCCGGGTGGAATACAAGGCTGAGCTTGGCTTTAAGCAAGTGTACTTGTTGGCGGCTGAGAGGAGTGGAGTGACAACTGTCACTTATGTGTCACCGCAAAGTCTGCAAAGCGCTGGCACAGGCGTGGTCTCACTGAGTTCCCAGAACAACTCTCCAGCGAGTTTTTACCTCCACCCTCCCACTTTACTGCTGAGAACATTGCGTGCGGCGCAGGGAGCTGGCCCGGCCCAGGAGACAGACCAGTCCCCTGGGGTGGCTCCAGTTGTCCCCAGAGGGGCCCAGGTACAGAGCTCAGAGCAGCTCATTCTGAAAGGAGCCTTGTCTGGTAGGATACCTGCAGTGACAGAAGTGCCCCCACCTGCTGCCCGATGCTCCAACCCAGGGCACACATGGCTTGTAAGCCCTTGAGATGTGTGGAGTAAGAATGAAGAGTGCATTGTTTAAAGTTTTATTTAATATTATTTCAATTTCTACATAAATAGCAGCATGCGGCTAAGGCCACTATGCCACGGGTCAGCGCAGTGCAGAGGCAGAAATGCTGGACAGGAGGCCTCCCCGGCAGGGGCAGGGTCACCTGGAGATGTGAGGACACCCACTCCTGGACCTGTCCCTCTCCAGGTGAAAGGCTCTGGCATCAGGGCCTGTCCACCAGCGCCAAGCAAGCCCCCAGGTGACCCCGATGCTAGCGTTTGGGAGCCACTGTCCTGAGAGAACGGTGCGGTGGTGACAGGGGTGGGGGGACAGGCAGGAGCCCCAGAGGGGCCATGGTGGGGCAGCGGATGGAACAGAAACCTCTTTCCTGTCGCTTCCGGGGCCAGCCCTGTGTGATCCCACTGGGGGGGTAGCATGAGAGCCCTTGACGAGGCTTCCACAAGGTGAGGGCAGAGCCCCTGCTTTGGCCTTGGAGCCTAGAAAGTTCTGAATTTCACATGTGGTCTCAGAGACGAGGAGCCGCATCACGTCACCCCGGGTTCCTCCGCGCGTCCACCCTGCGTTCAGAGCCGGAGCCGACCTCAGCTAAAAGACCAAAGGTGTGTGTTTCAGCAGCTTCCAGTCCTGCTGCATTTGGGGGGGAGTGTGAGCAGGAAGACAAGCTGCTCTCGGCTGTGGGACCATTGTACGAATCAGCTCGTTATTCCTCCTGTTTTCACTCCCGTTCCTGCGTAGCGTAGACCGCACCACTGGGGTCACCGAGGCAGGCAGACTGTAAGTAGTGTGTGTGCAGCTGCTCACATCGGCGCACTGGGTTCTTTGGCCTCTACTGGATCTGCTGGATTTACCCCAGGAGCAATGTCCTCCTGGGCCGACCCAGCGAGCCATCCAGCGAGCCATACGTCACAGAGCCACAACCGCGAAACCGAGCCCGGAGCGCGCAGCTGGGTCCCTGTGCTCCGCGGAGAGCGGGGAACGCCGCGCCGGTAGCTGCAGCGGCGCCCTGCCCTGGACTGTAGAAAGGATGGCGGAGATTCCACTCCTCGGGCCACCAGTTTCAACATTAGACTTTCCTGAGGCTGATTGACCAACTCCTAATAATCAGTTAACTGTAAGATTCCGCTCTCACAAAGAAATCGGTGAAGGCTGCCGAGTTTGTTCAGTTATCTCTTCTTACAGTTTTTTTTTACCATAAATCTAAGCTTTCTACAGTGTTTTTCCTCAGATGAATCCTTCCCATAAAATGCTTTCCCTCCTTTTTAAAATTATCATTACACATAGAGTGTAAACACGGGGAGTTTAAATTAACTTCACAAACAGAAAATCAAACGGAACGTGTAAGATACAAGGCGAGCGGTAGACAGCTGTTCTGCTTAGTGCCTGAGTGCCTGACATTGGTGCCCTTCACATGTTACTCTCCTAGGCTGAACATAATCGAGAAAGATGTGTTTTGTGCTATGCTTCCTGCCCTCCTCCCTGCCCTGGTCCCGGTCCCACCCTGTCTGCCCTCCTCCAGGGTGTGACCACAGGCAGAAATTCACAGCGGGGCCACCCTCCCTCGCTACCACACGAAGCTGGCTGACTCAAGAGAGTCAGCCCCTCTCTCCCCGTAAAACACTTGCAGATGCCCCAGAAACCTGGGAGATGGAAGATTAATGTGGCTGGAAAAGCTGGGCAGGGTTTCTGGCATTGTGTCCTCTCCCCAGGTAGGTGGGTCCTTTTCGGGATGATACCAATTCTTTATTGCAAAAACATCTGTTGATAACTGCAGCTGCCCTTGGGGGACAAAGCATATCCCAGGTTGCAGGCCCTGGGGACCTCACTCCCGCTCTCACTAGTTTCTGACTATTCAGGGACGCCCTGCTGCCCAGGGTTACCATCCTCCGACCGTCTCCTCAGCCATAGAAATGCCCCGCGGCTTTGAAGTGTGATTTCATCTCCATCACTGATTTATATCCCCGAGCCATTGTGCGGTGGGAAAGAGGGGGAACTTTTTGTTTTCTGTTTAATTGTATATTGCCTGACACTTTGACCTGTATTATTAGTATTAGTAAGAAAAAGGATTTTCTCCTTCTCTTATTTAAAAATAAAATTTCAAGGGAAAGTAAGCTCTCCTTCAGCTCTTTTCACTCAAAACAATGTTTACACTCTGAGAGGGAGAGATGAAAAGCACAAGCAATTTTTTCAAGTGCCGGGGAGGGCGTTTCAGCTTCTGAAAGAGAACAGTGAGGCTCTTATAAATATCATTCAGGGAAACCTTTGATGGATTTTTCAAAAGTACTGAAGGCATTTAGCTTCTATGTCAGGCAGGCGCGACTCTAGCCAGGAGCCCGCCCGGCCGCGACAGTCCAGGGGCCCGGCCGGCCTCGGCATGGGTGCTACCTTTGTTTCCAGGGAGGTTCACTTTTCTGAAAAGAACAATGTCTACGCAATGAGTATGAAAATGCAGCTCTTAAAAGGTGGATACAGGGCATGCTTGGGTTTGCCCGCCTTGGCGACTGGAACTGAGGTGCCAGGCAGGGAGGGTGATGTGACTGATACCTGGGAATCGGCAGCGGGGCTCCTGCCCGGGGACCAGAGGGCCATGTTTATGACACACTGGCTAAAGTGCCATCCAAGGAGAGGAAGCGGGCTCCGAATAAGGGTCTTTCTTCCATTTTCTCTTCAGCTTTGCAACTGTGACCGTGGGTCATTGACAGCCTTCACGTCACAGATGTTCGGGGCATGTCTCCGCTGCTTCACAGTATTTCATGGGAGACCAAGAAAATAATGCCAAGCTGCTTTCTTATGCTATCTTGGGTGAAAAATCTTTGGATAACTCAAGTTTGGTCAATTTAGCTTCCAGAACAATTTTTTCTAGTATATCTCTTCAGATAATCTTGGTGCTTTAAGTTGTTGATATTTTTATTGTTGAACAACTTAAACTATGAAAGGGCCAAGAGTTAAAACATAAATAAACGGGAATGAATATAAGAGTTGATTGTTACAAGACAGCAGGGAAATGTTTTCAAAACCCCTAGTGTGATTTTAGGAAAAGATAAATAAAGTGTAGATTTATGCAGAAGTTGAAAAGCGACACGGGTGTGCTACCCGGGTCAGGCAGGAGAGGCTCTCAGGGAAACCACGAAGTTCCCTCCGTGGATAAGCCCGGGGTTAAAACGCGCTCTGAAAGCGAACTAAGAACCACTCACTCCAGGGCTCGGTTTTCCTGTCAATCACAGAGGGCTGGACAGCAGAGCTCCGTGTCCTTCGGACTATGAGTCTTTCAGCAACTGATTTTCTCAAACGAAGTTTTCACCTTCAACTCTGTGCTTTGGGGCTTTAACAGCTTAGCTCTCTTTCATCAGGACGCAAAGAGCAAAGAGAATGCAAACTGCACGTTCATTCTCTCATTCAGCAAAGCGTTACTGTTGGCATCAGCAGCAGACACTTCACTTAGAGCTCCGGCACAAACGCGAAAGAAGCAGAAGCCCCAGCCCATGTCCTGGCCACTGGGATGGAGAGATGGGCCATGCTTGGCTGGAGGCCTGTGGTTGGGTGGCCTCGAATCTGTGGGGCATCTCTCCTGAGCAGGTGCTCCAAGCCCATTGCTCAGTCCTCCCAGACGTGGCCACGGGACTGCCTCTGCCAATGAAACGCAGTGAGCAGTGACACAGACCAGTCCCCGGCAGCCTTATAAGCCACCATGAGCTCGGCAGTTGGACGTTTTCCTTTGCCTCCGTCTGGATCCAGAGAGGGCAACAGATGGGGAGCATCAGAGCCAGAGCCACAGGAAGCCAGAGAAGCAGGTGGGGAGTTCTTCAAGAACGTGATGGTGACGCATGAACACCGCGTTAGGAGATGGAGGCCATTCCTAATGTTCACACGTCAGAGTTTCGTTGTCTGGGATCCCTTAGTGAGGTTTTATGAAAGCAGAGCTAATCCTTACTGATGAAATGCTTGCTTCTGCTGTGCATCTATGGCTGGGATGCTCTCGAATTCGAAAACGGCGCAGTGACAAACAGTTCTGTGGTCTCTCTCAGCATGCACAGCTGCTGACATTACCACAGGCACCATTAGGCCTCTAACTGTCTCAGTGATGGTCGTTTCATTGGGACTGAGCAGGAAGCCCGAGAACAGTGGGTAGTGCTCGGTTCCCATGGTGCTCACTCACATCTGCCCGATGCCAGGGTGTGGTTTTGGTAACAAGGACACTCTAGAGAGAGTGGAAGCTGCACAGGTCAGGTTGAACAAGCTGCTTGGAGCCCAGTCTGGATCGGAGTGCCAGGGCTGCCCCTTGGTAGGTCTGTGGACAACTGTGCACTTCCGCTGTGCTCCCTCTGAGCGACTGCAACAACCAACCCCACTTCACAGGTTATGGGAGGAGACAGTGAGTGGGGACATGGGGCACTCATCACAGGGCCCGGCACTTAGTAAACAGCAGCTGCTGTCGTCACATGCCTGCCGAGCAGCACAGGACACGGTGTGGGACCAGCCGGAATATGGCTGTGCAGTGATGTGGATGGAACCTAACGCAGTTGCAGTTCTAAGGCAAGACAGGCCAAGCTAAGGTCAAACAGAGTATCCAAGCCTCTGTCTGGATTTCGCTGTCAGGACATTCAAAGATGGCTGTGATGCATTTTCAGAATCACCAGGACAGTGGGAAATGCCAGAAGTCACACGGTTCCCGGAGGAATGACTGTCACCAGAAGATGCTTCAAGGAGTTTGAATGAGAGGAGGGTCAATGAGCAGCCATTGGACGGGGACTTTGTTGGCTCCTCACAGGGTGGGTTGGTGGGTTCGTGGGGGCTGGGTGTGGGGGCGACAATGTGGAGACAGAGCTGGAGTTGAGGCAGAGGAGACAGTGACGTTGAACATGCCGTGGAGACCGGCTGCAGAGAGACAGAGAACTGGAAAAGGAGCTGCAGAGAGGCTGCCGTGCCCTGGACATCTGTGTCCCCTAAGTTTGTCCCTCAAAATCTAACCTCAGGGTGATGGTTTTGGAGGTGGAGGCTTTTGGGGGTGATGAGCCCTCCGGAGCGGGGTCAGTGCCCGTACAAAAGAGGTCCTCAGGAGCCACAGTGAGAAGGTGCTGTATGTGGACCCGGAGGCTGGCTCTTACCAGACAGCAAATCTGCGTTGCCTTGACCATGGGCTTCCAGCCTCCACAACTGTGGGACATGTTTCTGTTTTTCACAAGCTCCCGGTCTGTGGCATTCTTGTTACAACATCCAGACAGACGGAGACGCATGGCTCGGGGAGGACGTGTTGACATGGAAGCTATTAGGGTATGTTTGTTTGCTAGCAAGAAGGATCCCGCAGAGATGAGGGAATGAATGGTGCAGAGGAGTAGGCGGGTGGGCACAGCACGCTGTCCCAGAGGAAGACAGGAAGGAGCTGAGAACAGAGGCAGGACTGGCAGCACCAGAGGGCTGGCAGATGCAGGCACAGGCATGAGGACAGGGAGGAGCCCTTCTCGTGGGCTGCTCCGTGGTGAAGTGAGAAGTGGGAGGAAGTAGAAGGGCTGTAGCAGCTTGCAGAACTGGGAGGCCTGCTGGGGACCCGTGTCAGGCCATAGGCACGAACTCAGCGTCATGGCTGCGTGGTTTTCTCCCGTCACATTCACTTGCTTGGATAGAGCTCGAGTTAGGCAGAGAATTAGGTACAGTTTGGGAATTTTAAGTGACAATAAATAACATCCATCTTCCTCTCCTGTGTTCAGAACCCAGTGGAAGACAGATGCAGAATTATTCTAAACAGGTAGAGAGTAATGGGCAGGAGCCTTCACGGGACTCCCGTGGTCCCTGGCAGGGCCCCCCTCACTACACAACAGGGAGGAAGGTGTGAAGGAGGAGGTTAGCCCAGCAGGTGTGCCAGATCAGATAACTCACCTGCCTGGGCAGGGTGGCGGAAAGAGGCTGGCAGAGGGGAAGGACAGGCTAGCTCTGTGGTACCACAGTCAGTACGCCCCGAGGCACTGGCTGCACTTGCAGAGATTCTGCCCTGATGAGTCCAGGCGCCGTCTGGATTTTTAAAGGCCTCTAGTGGTTCTAGTGTAAGGCCACCACCCTCCTCTAACAAAAACCATGGCTGGAACAGCCAGACTCACATGACAGAAACAGAAAGCGGCACAGGAGTGAAGAATGCTTTTTAGTCACTGCATCAATGCACCGTGGAATTTAGAGAGGCAAGTGTGGGCCAGAGGGACTGACAGACGGCCCAGTGCTGCTGCCCCGAGGGTTGCAGGCTTGTTTCAGGAATGGACCTGGGAGACTTGCAGACACAGTTCAGAGCATCCAGTGTTCACGCCAATTCTGTGATGCTGCTGAGGTGAGTTCTCAGGGCCCACTGCCTTGGGAGCAGATGTGGAGGTGGGTGAGGGGGCCGTGGTGGGAGGGCCCAGGGTGCTGGGAGAATCAGGGTGGATGCCGAAGCCACAAGGGCCTTAGCAACCTCCAGGACAGAGGTCAGGCTCACAGGTACCCGGCCTCAGGATACAGAGGTGGTTGTCTATTTTGGCACTGCTTTCTTTTTCTTTAAACAGACAGGCATTGTTTACAGTAGATTTGGGGGGAGCAGGAGGCATTGAGATATAAAAGATTGTAACTATTTTCCAAAAGAGCTGGAGTCTGCATACTGTGTTGGGAAAACAAAGGAAGGACCAACGAAGTGTTAGCATTCTGGGTTTCCCCTTCTCCTCCTCACACACACATCAGGAGGCAGGCAGACCCTGAGCGCAGGACCCCAGCCCTGCCGCAGGTGGGCTGACTCCGGGCAGGCAAGCTCACCATGTGCACAGCTATGTGGGTGCCCATCACCTCTCCCTCGTTCTCTCATCTCTGTGTCGCCTCTCCCCGCCTGCCTCAGGCCTGCCAGTGGGCTTTGCAGCCGAGATTTCCCTTTCCTCTGCCCCTGGCAACCGCCATGCCAGATGGCTTCTGTGCTGAGTCCCCTCACCCCGCCCCCCATGAGATCAGCTGCCATTGTCATTGCTGTGAGCACATCGCGCTTTGAACCCCTCGCAGGATCCGCTGCTGCTGGGCTTCGGGAGGGGCTGGCGCTAATGCAAGCAGCCATGAAAACGGCACACTTTCCCTTGCCGCTGTCCAGCAAAACCCCTGAGAAAGGCTCGTTAGCATTTTTTCAATCATCCGTGTATTGAAGTCTCCTTGTGGAGTTTAATTCCTTTAGCACCTGACTCAGCCCCCCCACCCTGAAGTTCCCTTTGTGCCTTAAACTCAATTAACCCGAATTTCCGCTCCCAAAGACACATGTGAAGGGACCGGCGTGTGGCCTGTCACTGCAGATACGCAGCATGGTCCCACATCCACAGCCATGTGTGTGGACTTCACGTGATCACACAACAAAAAAAACCACAACGTGGTGGCCCTGCAGACAGGCTCCCCCCGAGTCAGCGCCAAGGAAGGATGAAGGGACAGCATTCCTATTCGTTTTTACCTCAAGTTACTGGATGCTGGGCCAGCACTGAATTCCATCACTGTGACACGTCTAAGAGGGTCATGCTCCCAATTCCTCAAGTGGTGGCCATCCGTGTGGGCCTGCAAGCAAACAGAAAGAACCAGGTAGAGTCCCTGCACACAGCATGCCTTTCCCAGGCTGCCCTATGGGGCCTGTGTTGTTTTCTTTTTCTGCCTTTTGGGGGCAGAGCACTCTTTCGAGTTAATCTGACTGTGCAGGACCAGGTGGGCACCGTGGGGACCGCTCCTGTATGTCCTGCTACCACACGCTCAGGCCTCTTTCACAGCTCTGGGCTTCCTAGGGGACTTTCCCAGGATGCTGGTGATTCTGCTTTGCTGCTGAGGAATTTACTGCCTGGCCTTGGCAGCAAATGAAAGTGGGTGTTAATTTCTCAGAGTGCTGCCAGCCCTGAGAACGAAACCCCCAGTTTGGTGTCCTGCGCAGCAGGCACGGGTCACAAGGGGAGAGAAGCCAGCAGCCAGGCAGGACATGCTCCCCATCAGCCTCCCCCCAACCTCCTAGTGCACCCTCCTCCAAGGGCTTGCAGCCTGGAGGGAGCTAAGTTATGCAGCTGCGGGACTGGGCCCTCCAGCCCGGCTTCCTTCGGGTTCCCACAATGCTATTGAAGTGCTTATTTTCCTCCTGAAGAGACACAAACAGATGCAAACTTCTGTAAACACTTTAGAAATGAATTCAGCGAGTTTGGCCTCTCAGCAGTGCTCAATGGCTGACAGAAAAATGTCTAATTAGTGCAAGTGGAAATAATAGGGCCACTTGGACCCCTTCCATCTCCTCCAAGTCTACTTTCCAAGGAGCTCAAAGGGCCTTTGTCTGGCAGGTCACCCTCTCTCAGGCTTTTGTGCGCTGATCTATTACGAACAGGAGGGGGAATAGATGAGGCCACGCTAGAGACTCGGTGTGTTCATGAGGGGCAGAGTGGGCTTCGCAGCCTGTTCACGGGTGCGGGCAGGCAGGTCCCCTATGGCCTCAGGCCAGAGCCAATTGCACATGCGGTGAACAGGGCACCTCCACTCGCGTCACCCCTTTTCCTCTCAGTTTCCAGTAACTGCATGCCTCAAAGCGGGTGAAGAGAAGGGTATTTTTAAAAACTGGAGGTTTAGCCATTTTCTGAGATAAGCCTTAGAGGTGTTTGGTGTGTGACTGTTATTTACTTCTTACTCTGTTGAAAACCCCACTCACTTTAACTTAGGAGACTGTTTTTGTGTGTCGTGGTTTTGTCACACACAACCGTGAGATGTGTGGATTGACTCTCTCCCCTAATTCTTCCCTAGTTGTCCCTGTCATTTATTCAGCGCCCACAGTGTGCCAGGTGCCGTGCTGAGCGTCCGACCCACATCTCCTTCAGGCCTGAAACAGCACAGCACATCAAAAACAGCAACTCTGTGCCCTGTTGGGGGATCACAAAACGGTGCCACTTCTATGGAAAACAGTATGGCGCTTCCTCTGCTACACGATCCAGAAAACCCACCCCTGGGCATTTATCCAAAAGAAGTGAAAGCAGAGACTCAAAGAGATATTTGCCACGTTCATCACAATAACCGGGAGCTCAGAGCAACCCAAATGTCTGTCAGTGGATGAACAGATCTGCAAAACGTGTCCCACACGTACAGTGGAGTAATATTCAGCCTCCAAAGAAGGAAATCCTATCCCTGCTACAGCATGGGTGAACCTGGAGGGTTTTATCCTCAGTGAAATAAGCCAGCCACACAAAAGGCAAATAACGTACAATTTCCTTTATATGAGGTGCCTAGAGTAGTCAAATTCATAAAAACAGAAAGTAAAATGGTAGTTTCTAGGGGCTGGAGAGAGAAGGAAAAGGGGGATCTTTAATGGGTTTAGAGTTCATATTTGCTGGATGAAGGAGGTCTGATTCAAACAACGTGAATATACTTAACACTACTGAAGTGTACGCTCAAAAATGGTGAATATGGTGCATTTTATGTTCTGTGTTTTGACCACAATAAAACAAAGAAGGCAAAAGATAGAGACTTGAGTTCCTTCCTGACCCTGACCCTTTCAACTTTGTAACTTTGGAAAGTCGTGTAACCTCTCAGCCTCAGGTTCCCTATCTTAGTTGGATTTTTTTGGTTACAATGAAATTGAATGAGATAATGGGGAGCCTGGCAGTGATAGAAGCCACCAGTTCTGCAGAAAGTGGCCGAGGCTGCAGACCAGAGATGGAATTTCTGTGTGCTCAGCACAGAGAGGCCTCTGCCAGAGACCAGCAAACAAAGTGGGGCAGACATAAAATACCCATTCCTTTTCCATATTTGAATTTATATTCTATGAATATCAAATGAATGAATTGTTCTCCTTTAAAACTTGTGTTCGTCAGCCCTGGCCTGTGTGGCTCAGTCGACTGGGCTTCGCCCTGAGAACTAAAGGGTCGCCAGTTCGATTTGTAGTTAGGACACATGCATGGTTGTGGGTTTGGTCCCTGGTCAGGACACGTGGGAGAGGCAACTACACACCGCTGTTTCTCTCCCTCTCTTTTTCCCTCCTTTTCCCCTTCTAAAATCAATAAGCATGTCTTTGGGTGAGGATAAATTAAAAACAAAAACCAAAAAACTTGTGTTCTTCAGATTGATGGTTTATTTGACACACCCCAATAGAAGTTTTGAGCATTTCAGTTTTGGTTAGTTTTTTCAGTGGGAAGGAACAGAGGCTCACTTGAGCAAACTCATAAAAGAGAATGTCTTTTATTATGAAGCTACATTACTACGAAAACACACATGGGACTGAAAGGAGGGCTGTCGCTTGGGGAAGCGCACGAGTGGTATGGTGGGTTGGCATTCAGTCATCATTTTTGGGTCTTCACTCTGGGGTTGCCCATAGAAGGGTCCCAGCTAAACTCTACTTCCTGTTTCTTTCCATCCTGTGACTGGGAAATTCTTTCTGTGTTTCTTAGTTCAGATTAATAAGTTCATTTTTTTGAAGCCAGTTCAGAAAGCCATGGAGCCAGGTGCAGGTGGGTGCTCTTAGCTTAGCCTTTAGGTGGTGGCGGGGTGGGGAGGTAGGGTCAAGGTCAAGTAGCAAAATATGCAGCTGCGTCAGAGGCAGGCCCTTGGGCAGAGTAGTTTCCCTCAGGAGGCTGTGGTCTGTCCAGCCTAGGAAGTATGGGTCCTTGGACAGATCTGGTAAATAACACCTCCCTTTACCTCCTGGATCCCGGAGGCGGAAAGAGGGGTTATTTAACAAAAGACTTAGGCAGACACAAGATTAAATGTTACCTCTAGTTCTGGTAAAGGCTAAATTGGAAGATATAATTGTGCATTAGAGCACAGGGGGTCTGCTCACAAGAACCCCAGAATTACATGGACTTCCCCATTCAG
The DNA here is from genome assembly GCA_007922815.1 of Macrotus californicus. NCBI lineage: Eukaryota > Metazoa > Chordata > Mammalia > Chiroptera > Phyllostomidae > Macrotus > Macrotus californicus. Next base: position 33,399 of record VMDR010001713.1, read on the forward strand.
GAATTACTAGGCCAAGCAGGACAGCTCACATAGGGTGGCTTTCCAGTAAGAAGGGATGCACAAGAGCAGAGAGGAATCCACTTCCTTCAGTCTGCTTGTTCCCGAGAGAAAGAATAGCCCAGGTTCCACTCCCAAATGTGTCAGCCGGGTCAGGCAGCCACTTCCCCTGGGCCAGGGTCACAGAGCAGAGACAGGTAATGAGTTGGGAAACAAAGGGTCACTTTTCATGTTTACCTTGTGTCGTTTGGAAATACGAGGTCTGTCCAGAAGTTACCAGCCATGAACTATGAAAAATAGAGACATTTATTGAAGATACAAGAAACACTGTACATAGGACAATGATGCCTCAGTCCCCTTCAAAGTAGGCACCTTGGGACCTCACACAGTTCTCCCAGTTGCCATCAGCTGCCCATCATATTTTCCTGAATGTCATCAATGGTCTGAAATCTCTTCCCTTTCAAAGGTGATATCAGTTTTGAGAAAAGCCAGAAGTCTCAGGGCACCAAATCTGGGCTGTAGGGGGCTGACTCACCTGGGTGATTTGATGTTTCACCAAAAAACTCTGCAGGAGACATGATGCATGAGCAGACATGTTGTGATGAAGCTGCCAGTCGCCAATTGTGCACAGCTGCAGCCTTCTGAATCATATAAACAATTTCCATGGAGGAATGTTTGAGCTTTAATGCAAAACTTGATGCAGATGCGTTGCTCTACTTGCTCAGTCATTTGAATGTGACGGCCACACAGCACACATGTTCACTCAGTGGCATCTACCGCCCACACTGACTGGTACAGTGAAGTCGTCATTGCTCACACATGCGCATTCCAGCCCACTCTCCTCGGCTGCAAGGTCACATCGATGTCAAACTGTTCTCGTTATATGGACAATGGCTGGACTTTTTCCAGACAGACCTGGCGTGTGCACTTATCACTTGCACAATCTTAGGAAAGGAGGAGGGACTAGATGGGAAGGAATGTTGTTTACTTCACACTGAACTGGACTTTTCCTTACTTTTCTGCCTCTGACTCAGTCACCTAACACAATTTCTTCTCCTATTGTAGGGCTTGTTGTCATCCCTGTTAGGTAGAAAACACCCAGAAGACTAGGCTTGGTCCCAGACCGCTGTCTTCTCTGCTGACTGGGCACCTTGTCTCACCAACTCATTGTGTCCCTTCACGAAATCCAGGTGTCCTTGAAGGCCTCCATCCTCGCCCGGGACTACGCCACTGCGGCGGCCATCCTGTTCGTGAGCGACCGGCTCCTGTACAGGCTCGATGCATCCCGCCAAGTCCTGCAGGTGGCCAAGGGGCTGCACAAGCTGTCGCCCGCCATGCCAATGGCCCCGCAGCTGGTCATTCGCCAGGCCCGAGTATCGGTCAACACAGGTAGGCGCACCCTGCCCCTCCCCCCCGGGCCGCCCCCGCGGCTCCCTGTCCTGCCAACCTCCGTCGCCGCGCCTTCATCCCTAGCACAAAGAGTTGGCACAAAGGGCCTCAGAGCCAGAGCCCAGAGAAAATTGTGAAAGGGTGTGGAAAGTACTAATTGGAGCTTTTGTCTCCTAACAAATCCGTCCTGCTGCTTTCAAACAGGGAATCTGAATGCCCAAGAGCCTTTAGAAAGCAGATTAGAGTTCCGCTTTCTCTTAGCTGTCCTGTCTCCTTTTGGCGGGCTCTTGACAGACACTGAGGTAATCTGCCGGTTTCCCTCACTCGCAGCACGGCGCTGCACCTGACTGGCTGGAAACACCTCCTTCCTCCTGTCACTGTGAGCGCAGCGGAAGCCTGAGGCGCACGCGGGGGGGGCGGGGCCTGCTGGGGCGCACGCGGGGGGCGGGGCCTGCTGGGGCGCATGTGGGGGGCGGGGGCGGGACCTGCTGGGGCGCAGGGGGCGGGGCCTGCAGCCGTCGTTAGCCGCGAGGGGGGCGTGGTGCTCGCGTTTCCAAGGCGCAGAGAATGAAGGTCCACCTCGGAAGCTGCCGTTCGCTGGAGCAGGACTGGCTCGTTTTCACCAACGGGTTCAGCCGTTGCTGTTGTGTCGATGACTCCGGTCTGTGGGAGGTTGAAGCATCTTTACTTCATTTCCTTCGGCGAAGAATTGTGCCGCCCGCATTCACTGGGACGATTGCGGACTCCAGACAGGGACTGAGGTGTCAGGACAGGGCGGAAATGGGCTTTTCAGACCCGAGCCCATTCGCTCTCTTTTTTTTATTGTAATTTTTTAAAATTTGTTATTGTATTTTTTCCATTGCCATTTATGCCCCATACCCTCTCCCCCCTTCGCCCCTCCCCCCTGCGATCACCACACTGTTGGTGGTGTCTGAGAATCTCCCTTTTTGTGTGTGGGTGTTCCCTCCGCCCGCAGCCCCTCCCTAGCGGTCAGCCCGCTCTCGATCTAGAGTCTGCCTCTCTGCCGCGTGTGAGTTCCGTGTGTTCCTTAGGTTCCACGTGTGAGTAGGCCCTCCGGGTCCTGCCCGGCCGCGGGGATCGGAGCCCAGGCCCTTTCCTGTCCTTGCAGCTGGGCCTGAAGTGTGCCCGTCTTACTGATAACTTTCCCAGAGCGGATGCAGGGACGGAGTTGACCTTAGGAGAAATTCCTTCCTTAAAATGTCCCTGATCTGGGACATTTTATACTGTTTGGGTCTGAGGGAACGCTGATCACTAACGTTCCTTCTGATGGCAGCAGGTGGCAATGACAGAGCCAACGTGGCACCTTCACTGTGTGTGGTGTGGCTGTGCTGTGACTGAAAACTTGGGGCCCATGGCAAGCAGGACCTGCTCCACGTGGCCAGACTGAAACAGTGCAGAGACCTGGAGCTCAAACTGGCCTGTAGGTCCCAGGGACAGCAAGGAGGCCGCTGTGACAGAGGCAGGTGGGCTGCGGGTCCCTGGTGATGAGGCCTGAGAAGTCCCAGGGGACAGGCCACAAGGGGCCTGCAGGCACCCAGGAGGAGGGGTGGATGAGAGGATAAACGACTTGGTTTCCTGCTCAGGGAGAGACAGTCATCTATGGGTTAGGCCCCTCCTATGTGGTGGGAGAGCCCTGTCTGTGGGCCAGGCTCCTGCACTGAGAGGTTTGCTTTCCCTCTGAAGCTGCAGTCAGTGTGTGACTGGCCCCTTCCTATGGATGCTTCGGATTGCCACTCCAGACTTCCTGCCTTATCGCTTCCTGGGACTTCGTCTGTCTTCTCTCTTTTGTAGATGATGAAGTTACAGGTTTTAGATTTCAGAACAGAGCGTTTCCAAGAATGGCTGTGTGCCCTGCTCTAGCGTGTTGCTGATCTTAGAGCATGCCCCATGGGTGGTGTATAAAGCCGTACTCAGAGCTGATTGTGTGGCATTTGGCTGCTTCTTTTCAGGAAAACTTTTAAAAGCAGAGTATATCCTGAGCAGTCTGATCAGCAACGATGGAGCGACAGGTAAAGTGTGTTCACACCCTCATGGTGATCTTCGCCCTCAGGGCCTCCAGGGATCCAGGGTAGTGACCCTGTATTGCTGGGTGCTAGCCGTTCCCACTCCACCTGCCACCAATAAAGGAAGGGACTTTGGCCAAGTCTCGCCCTTCCCTAGCCACCACTCTCTCTAATTAAAAACAAACAAAATGCAATGACCAAGGCCTCTCGTATATCTCCCAGCCTCATGGTAGAGAAGGTTCCCTAATGAACGATAAACATTGAAGCAGGTAACTCCATGGGCCTCGGAAAGAATTGAAGGGACAGAGCATTTGAATGGCTGGGCAAATAAACTTTGCTATCTAAGAACTCCAATAAAAAACATTGCAATATTTAATCACACATGGATGGAAGCAAGTCCTAATGGTTTGGTGACAAATCACTTAAGCTTCCCAACATCTGGTCTGAATTTCTGGTCAAGAAGTTTCCTAATAAGCTGAATACAATTTCCAGTAGAGTTTAAGTTCGATGTGCTTCGGTATAAGGTCCCCAGCACCTTAAAACCCGCAGACATTTCTAGCAGGGTGGCAGGTTGGAATACAAATACTGACCACATGCCCCCCATTGTGGCCACCATCACTAGCATGCAATGTGCACACCTCCCACCTTCTACACCTCACACACATGCACACACAGACACGTGTGTAAACAGGCATGCACAGGCATGCATGCATACACAAATGAAAAGCTAGGGCAAAAACACAGATGGCAGCGTGACAGAAAATAACGAAGGGGAGCCAGTGGGTCTGTGCCCTGGCGGTCCTGCCCAGCCTGTCCTGCCCATCTCACCTGCATCTGGACAGGCTGAGGTTCACACACCAGTGAATCCCAGCCCTGCCCTCATCATGATAAACACCAAGCCGCTCACCACTTTCCTCACTCAAGTCAAGTGGAGCAGAGCGGTGCCTGCCCCGCTTTCTTCAGAAAGGCTCACGATGCGGTGCTGGACCTGTTTCTACCCTCCTGTGTGTGGTCTGAACAGATAGGACCGATAGCCCACACACTCAGGTACTGGGGCCACACTGACGGGGGCGGCCCAGGATGCCACAGCACTGAGGCTGAGACCCAAGCAAGCGGGAGTGGTCTGCTCTGGAGGTGGAGGGAAGCGGTCCCAGCAAAGAACATGGCCTCTGTAAGAAGGGACACAAAGGGGCCAGGGTGGCAGAGGGAGGAGTTCGTCCCTGGACCTTAATGAAGAGGAGCTGGAACCTCTCGCTACATGCGAGAGGAAGCTGCTGCTCAAATGTCCATCATGTGTGCTCACAAAGACTTCTGTGAAAATGGTTTTATTTCACTGCAATATTCCTGCATAAATTCAAGACCAGCAATGCATTTATCTTTCCCTAATTTATCACAGGCACCTGGCAGTACAGAAACGAAAGCGACCAGGTCCTGGTGCAGTCCGTCTGCGTGCAGATCCGAGGGCAGATCCTACAGAAGCTAGGTGCGCCCCACCCGCCCACCTGTACCTGCAACACCCAGCTTCCTCCCTCCGTGTCCTCGTGTCCTCATGTGAGGGAGGAGGACGCTTACAGCCCCAGGAGCATGATGGACACTCCTGAAACAGACACTTTCTCTTGAGTTCTGAAATTTTCAGTTGTACCTTGTGAGCATTAACATGGGGTTCTCACATTATTTCTGATGCCTGATCCTTGGTCCCCTAACATAGTGACACTGTCCCCATCCAGTCCTCGAAGGTACTTACAAGTTTTCAAGCAGAGTTTACAGAACTGCAATTACACTTTAGAATGCAGACACTAAAGTGTTTGAAAACTTAACGGAGGCAGGTCATTATTATTCTTGTAAATACTGGAGGTGACACTTTTTACATTCACATGGGTGACATGTGTGATGCACAGTGATTCTTACTCTCCCTGTCGCCCGCATTAAACACACCGGAAAGCAGATTATTGTCTGCCCTCAACTGGACCCAGCCTGGAATTTTCTGACAGGCACTAATGAATCTCCCTTCTGTAGTTTGCAATGCATTTTCTGCCATGACAGCAGATGCTAGTAGTCACCTGGTGTCCCTCTTTTTCCAGGGATGTGGTCTGAAGCGGCAGAGTTAACGTGGGCCTCGATCGCAGGGTATCTGACACTTCCTCAGCCGGATAAGAAGGTTGGTTGTGAACCTTTTCTTCTCCTGCACACGTCTGTCCTGGGTGGTTATCTCCTGTGGCACAATTCCCTTCACCACTTACTGGATGCGTTGGTCCTGTTCGGTTGGCTCTGTGTGGGCAGAGGACTGGGACTGGGCCACCTGCTCCTATGCTGCTCTGTTCTCATTCACGTTAGACTCCTGGCCTATAATTAGTGTTTTTATTTTGATTTGTAACTATCCATTTACATGGTTATTTCTACTGAGCCAGTCGTTTGTCTTCTTTGTCATGCATTTAGCCTTTGCGTGGTTCCACAGCCCAGCTGACCGCGCCCAGGTACTTATACATAAAATCACTTCTTTGAATGAAGTGGGCAAAGACGTCACATAATTATTTACGCTGCATCTTCATTCAAGAAGTGAAGAAACAGGATCTGTTTTCCTGCTGGATGGTTTATTCTCTGTAAGTCCAAGCACGTCCTCCCATTCGTGGCAGCATTAGGTTGCCAGGTCCCCTGAGCTGCCGACAGCCCACCATGCGGAGAGAGCTGGCCAAGCAATCTGGTTGAGCCCGACTAGACAGAGCTGCATTTGCATGGTGTCCGTGGCCTCAGGGTGGGACAGTGTCCTCATGTCACAAGAACAGCAGTCACACGAAGGGCTGGTCCACAGGGAGGGCTGATTGCCTTCAGGCGAGGGCACGAGCAGTGACTCACTGTGAATTCCCATCTATCTGTCTGCCTTTCCCTATAGGGCATCTCCACGTCGTTAGGGATTCTGGCAGACCTCTTCGTGTCCATGAGCAAGCAAGAGTACGAGAAGTTTAAAAACAGCCCATGGATGAACTTGGTAAGTATCGCTTGCCAAACCGTGGTGCAGATGGTCAGCCTCCTCCTCTGTGCTGGAGTCAGGGAGCACAGCATCTCCCCTCACGGGTGACGTCCACGCTGCTGGGGACAGTTCCAGTGTGTCCTGTGGGCCGTGTTGCCCCAGCATGTGGCCCGGCCCCAGATATGCTAAGGTCACTCAGTGACGGGGAAGGAGCTTCCAAATGAGCACAAAATTCAGTTTCCACACCTGGGCCACCTCAACGACAAAGGAAAGGGATTTTTAAAGTTTTTAAATATTTTTAAAGTTTCATCATCAGCTACTCAAACCAGAGCATCAGTCGCTTGATGAAGCCCCTGGCCCTACTAATAATGATTCCTACTGTTTATACATTGCTTTATAATCCAGAAAGCGTGTCTGTGTATATGATCCATATGAAGTCCTTTAGGCAACAGGTGTCACCCCCATTTTAGGGAAACATAAGCTGAGATCCAGAGAGACTGGGTTAGGTGTGCAGTGTGCAGCCTTTAAGGAAGCTGCCCAGAGCAGAGCCAGACCCCCGGGCCACCAGGGTCTCTCTCGGCAGGAGGACATTGGCCTGTTCTCCTTCACTGTATGGAAGCTGAGGTTTTCATATGATCTCCAAGGTGACCATTTTTGTGAAGTGCCAAGTGACAGTAGTGGCCACACTCAATGCCAGCAGCATGAAGACACACCCATGCAGCTTGATGTCAGTGACTGGAACCTTAGCTGTTGCTTTTGCTGCCAAACAAACACAGGGGGAGGACTCTGTCCCTTGTTCACTGAAGCTGTCCCCTGAACCTCCCCAGCCCCACACACGTAAGACCCACCTGTGTTGCCCTCACACGGGACGTTGGGGCCCCTCCCCTCAGCAGAAAGCGAGCTCCCGGTAGGCTCACTGCCTGCACGTCCTTGTGTCTAGAACAGTGCCTGACAGCAAGGTGCTCCGTACACGTTTCTAGACCAAATGGAGGACCTAATTGCTGTGAAACCATAGATCAAAGGGCTCCCTGCCAAGAACAGTTCAGAGACCAGCCGTTAATCTGGCTGCAGAACATGTGGGGTTCCTCCAGAGCCAATGGTGCTGGTGCGGATGATGTTGTTGGGGTGCCAGACCAGCCCTCTTTGGGGTGGGGATGGTGCACGGGGGAGGGACAGTCACTCTATCGTGGCCCAGTTCTCAAGCAGTTAAGATGGGTTTGGGGAGGCAGGGCATCCCTGAGACTGCCTGTTGCTGTGGCCCCCGCTCTCTCCCTCAGGGCCTGCTGAGGGACGCGGACCACCGCCTGCTGTCAGCCGCTGAAGCCTGCAAGCTAGCAGCCGCCCTCAGTCCCTACACGCCACTCTTCGTGCTCACAGCCATGGTAAGTGGGGCATGGGGGGTGTCATGGTCAGATCACAGGGTCAGAAGTCCTGTGCGGAGGTTTCATGGGGCAGAGTGGGGACATCCTGGTGGGGCTTTGCTAATTCCCCTGGAGGAGTGGAGGCCATCTGTCCCAGAGCACTGTCCCCAGCACTTCACAATCACCCAGGGGTCTTTTCAGAACACACAGCCCTGGACTCCCCCCTTGATCCTGTGAATGCAATGTTCTGGGATTGGTCCCCAGAGACCTTTAGTGTTGAAACACTGCCCAGGTGACTCAAATGCATGGGAGTCTTCGGGGCCACCAGTCCGTTGTTCTGTTACCGAACGAACAATGTGTTTCTCTATAGCAGCCTTGTTCGCGTAGAGAAACTTAGCACATCCCATGCAGACTCCGTTCACCTCGTTGCTGATGGAAAACACTGGAGGCTGCAGGAGGGCATAGTTCCCACCTGCCAGTCCCTCTTCCTCTGTCACAAAAAAAACCTGCATTCACTGTTCAGTTGTGTGTTTTTCCTAGCACACCCATGGCACACACTTGTCCTACACTAACATGTTTGTTTCTCCATAGTATTCTAATGACTGTTGTCCAGGAATTCCAGTTTTCCTGTTTCACCTCCAGTGCTCAGGTCCATGTCTGATTTTGCATGTGGTGTTTTCTCAGAACATCCGTGGCACATGCTTGCTGTCCTACACCAGTTCTGACAGCTGTCCTCCGGACACGAGAGCTACACATCTGAGGGAAGCCAGAGAGGCCTTTGAGATCGGCCTCCTCACCCAGAGATGTGACGAGCCAGCGACAGGAAGGCAGGAGCTCCACAGTCTCCTCAGAGCGGCGTTCGGCCTGGTCACAGTGCACCGCTGGCTCCATGGGGAGACTGGGCTGGGCCGTGCAGCCAGGCAGCTCTGCTGCGAGGCCATGGGGAAGCTGTACGCATTCAGTGCCTCTGCTGGGAGTCAGGAGCGAGCCGCTCTCGCCCAGGAAGTCATGTGCGCTGTCAGCCAGGTGAAGGACCATTTGCAGGTTCAGAGCTTTGCAACCTCAGAAGACGGGGCTTATGTCCCCGTGGGTTTCAAGTGTGGGTTGCACAAGCCCATCCTACACGGGCAAGTGGATTTCCAGAAAACCCTTGAAACCTATTCACAGCACCACACTTCCATGTGTGAAGTATTTAAAAGCACTTGTGAAAACAACAAAAACAAACAGAAAGATGCTAAGCCAGGAGTCTGCATCACTGCACTTAAAACAGACACAAAAAGCATAGAAACTGTGATTACAGAAGACAGGCCGTGTCTCCAGGCAGGTGGGGGAATGTCCTGCTCCCAGGTGGCTCAGGACAGCCAGCAGGCACCCAGAAGGGCAGGAAGGAGAGGCTGGGCCCATTCACATGCCTTCCAAGTCTCCTTGGACCCAGATGTGGGGACTGGGATGGAGTCACCAGGCCACCACAGCGGCAGGGAAGCTACTTTGAGTGACAGCCAGAGCTCCAGCTCCTGGAGCAAGTTATCAGGGTACAGCACTTCCATCAGCTGGGAAGAGGTGAGTGACCACAGAGACAAGAGCCCGACCAGAGGACAGCCTAGTGGAGAGCATCTGGCGGACACTCAGGGTCCTGCAGCCAGCGCGGGAACACGGGGGAGTGACGAGGGAAGCACAGCCCTATGTTCACTGGCTTCAGAACTTCGTGGCCTCTCTTTCCCAGGGTCCAAGGAAGACAGTTCAGAGTCCTGTATACCTCGTGTGCCCTTGGCCACTGCCCCACCTCGGGGTGCTAGGGCCACGCTCTTGGCCTCCAGCGCAGGGCGGCTGGAGGAGGGTCTGGAAGAAATGCAGGAAGTCAGAATTACGGGCTCCAGAAGCACTTTTGCTCATCCCAGACCCTTGTCTGGGTCTGTTTCTCAGTCTCCTGATCCTGGTTGGCCCAAGAACATGCCCCCCCCTCCTTCAGTCCAAGAAGAAGAGACCTTTGAAATAATCAATGACTTTCCAGAAACCAGCTGTGATGCCAGAGGCTGGTCTGGAGGAGACAAGGGAGAGCTCACACACGGCACTAGCCTTGCATTGAAAGGGAGCCCTACCGAGGTGGACCCAGAAGGGGAAACAGCAGATAGCACAGAAGACACGCCCCTGGGCTCCCACAGAGGCATGGACGATTCTCTGGGCAGAAGTTCCACGGTGGCATGTCACTCTGTCACCCCTCTCTGGCCTGGTCAGAACCTGGACAGGGGACAAAGCAGGGGCTCAGCCCCAGAGCCGGACGTGGACCCTGACGCCTCCACAGTGGATGAGCAGGACCAGCTCCTCAACCTGATGCGGCAGTGTGACCATCCTGGGCTGTGTGCCCGGAGGCAGCCCTGTGTTCCAGGGGCTGGGCTGCTCCCTGCCCCCAGAAGCCATGAAGACTGCACAACCACCGAGGAAGGGAACATGCCTAAAGATGTGCTCAGCTACAGCCACAACTCCAGCTCATCCTCGGCAAGCTGGTGGAACTCTCCTGTGTTCTCCAGCAGGTCCTCAGAGGGGGACAGCCCCTGGTCCTACCTGAATTCCAGCGGGAGCTCTTTCATTTCTTTGGCAGGGCCAGTGAGGCAGGAGACCCTCGAAGCTTGCACCCTGCAGCCCAATGACCTTGAAAGGCTGCTGGCGGGGGTGACACATGAGTGGCTATTCCAGAGGCTGGAGCACACAGGGGTGTTCAAGCCCAGCCAGCTGCGCCGGGTGTACGGTGAGTTCAGCAGCCTCAGGCAGGTACAGCCGGGAGGTAACTCTATGCTAGGGGCCCTGGAGGAGCTGGTATTCATCCCTTAAAGTGCAGGGGAGACGGAGGCCCTGTCATGCTGGGAGGGTGCAGAGAAATGTGCCCTGCAGGCCACTCTGGCTTGGCTGGGTGGGCTCCAGAGACTCCAGGACTCAGGCCACCTGTGTTTGTAGGTTTGCTAGAAGGCCACACAAGAAGGTCCGGAGACAGGAATCCCAGCAGACTCGGGGACAGTCAGGCCAGGGGGCGGCTCTGGGTGCCCTTTCCTCTCAGCACCCATTCTTTCATTCTCACTAACAAGCAGCGATTTCTCACGGCACTTCTCTCCACAGCTTCCTGGGGACAGAGTCCAGCCTAGTGGAACACCAGCCTTCCAGTGGGCAGAGAGTTTTACCCCTGTGCACTGAGAGGTCTCCTGCCAGCGAGGGGACTGGTTGGGTGCCCACCTGTCACAATCAGCACTGGCTTCCCACCTGAGGAGCAGCCCGAGGCTCCCTCCTACAGTGGGCCTGGGGTGCAGCCACCCACCAGGCACACGTCCAGGGCAGTTTAGGAGGAGTGGGGACTCCAGGAAGAAAACAAGACAAAGGTCTCCTCCCAGCCCAGAGGGTTCCATTGTAATGCCCAAGATACTGAAGAATTATTGAAACTAAAAAAAAAAAAATACTGCGAAGTGCACTTCAGAAGCCGTGCAGCTGTCTAAGCACGGGGTTCTAAGGGTGGCCATTCTTAGTCAGTCACAACACGGGCCCCGAGGCTCTTAAATCTCCAGGCCTCGCCCGAGAGATGCCCGGCTGACACCTCGGGCTGTGGATCCAGGCATTGGTATTTTTTCCCAGTTTTACTGAGAAATAATCGACATACATCATTGTGTAAGTCTGAGACGTGTAGCATGAAGTTTCGATTACAAGTGAAATGATTCCAATAGGTTCACTAACATTCATCTTCTCATGTAAATACAATAAAAACGGAAGAAAGAAACAAAGGGGAAAAGATTCCCCTTATGATGAGAACTCTCAGGATTTCCTCTCTGAATAACACTCCTGGGACCCCGACCGCAGCGCTGTGGCCATCGGCTCGCTGTTGGCTGCATCCCGCTGACACATGGTCTTACACTGGAGTCTGACCTTCCTCCAGAGCCCGCCCCACCCTCCACCTCTGGTAACCACAACTCCGATCTCTCTCTCCCTCTCTCTCTCTCTTTTTTAAAGGTTTTATTTATTTATTTTTAGAGAAAGGGGAAGTGAGGGAGAGAGAAAGAGAGAGAAACATCAGTGTGTGGCAGCCTCTCATGTGGCCCCCAGTGGGGACCTGGCCCACAACCCAGGCCTGTGCCCTGACTGGGAATCGAACCGGCGACCCTTTGGTTCGCAGACTGGCTCTCAGTCCACTGAGCCACACCAGCCAGGTCTCTCTCTCTCTCTCTTTTTTTTCCACATGAAAGTGACATCATACAACACCCTAAAATGTAGCATTTCTTCCTCGGGGCTCACATCAGTCTTTCTCCTCAAAGAGCTGCTTCCTGCTCACCTGCTTCCTCCGTTCTTCAAGGCGGAGGCAGTCTTTTTTATCCTACCGTTTCCTTTTACAGTTGAGTTTTACGTCTTTGTACAGTAGCTATAATTTTTCAAGTAATTCCTGGACTTTCCCACCTTAAACCAAACAAGGGAGAGAAAAAAGGGTGTGCTTTAATATGTAATCTAGGATCCCTGGAGTTGCCAGGAACCTCTGAGGTCCAATTTGGACTTATTTCTGCCATGACACTTGGGACCCCAGGTCGCCAGGAGAAGATGCGGGGCCGGTAACCAGGACCGTCTGGGGTCTTGTTTCCAAGGCCCTTTGCTTGCCTCGCTATTCATAGAGAAACCTTGCCTTTTTCTTAAATTTGTCATCACAAACAAGATTCTGTGGCTCAAAGGCTATTCTTCATTTTATTCTAAAGCTTTCTGTGCTTATTGTACTTTGCTACCTTTTTATTATAAGAAGTTGAAGATTTCAGGTACACTAGATGAGGACCTGTGTTACTTCAACTTTGTCCATCAGTTGTGACATCATTTGGAAAATAAGATCCATTGTCCTCATCTTTTTTTTACAGATGCTCTTTTGTTGAAATATTCTAAGAAATCTGATTTGTGGACAGCCCAGGAAACTATAGTGTATCTGGGGGACTACCTGAGCGTGAAGAAGAAAGGCAGACAGAGAAACGCTTTCTGGGTCCATCATCTTCACCAAGAGGAAATGCTGGGGAGGTATTGCTTGAAAATGTTGATGCCACTCCTGTAAAAAGGGCTAATTCTCCTCCCTGCTAACTGCTATCACCCCTTTACCGCTGTTCTGCTCTCTGCATCTTCAGTTACCCCTGGTCAACCACAGTCTGAAAATTCCGGAAACAAACAACTTGTAAGTTTTAAATGTGTGCCATTTGGATGACACCACACACTGTCCCCTCTATTCCTCCCGAGACGTAAATCGTCCCTTTGTCCAGCGTTTCCCCACCCACCGGTCACTTAGCAGTGTCTCTGGTATAGCTCAGCTGTCGAGGTATCGAAGTGCCTAAGTTCAAGTCACCCTGATCTTACGTCACAGTGCCACATTCCCATACCTTATTACAGTGCACTTACCATTAGTTACTGTTGTTCCCCTCTTCCTGTGCCCGACTGACTTATAAATCAACCCTTGTCATATGTATAGGGAAGGTGTAGTATGTGTAGGAATCGGTACCATTTGTGGTTTCAGGCATCCACTGGGGGTCTGAGGATATATCCCCCACAGATAAGGAGGGACCGCTGTAATCATTTATGAGATTTTGAAAAGGCTGAGAAAGGTGGCCAGCATGTACGTTTTCAGCTTCCTACTCCTCCCTCCTCCTCATTAACTTATTGGCAACAGTTTCCACAGACTGACCAACGTTACTCAGCCCCTCATGGAAATGTTGCCACCGAACGGGAAAGATAGGAAAGGTGGAGCGTCTGCCCACTAGCAGGAGAGAGAATCAAACACTTACTAAAAGTGCTGGCAGGAGCCTAGTTAAACTATGAAAGCCACACTTCTCGTACATAAACGAGCCTACAGAAAAGGCAAGAGAATCCTTTGAGGCCTGAGATGCAGCGTGTCCAGGCAGATACGCAGCTGGGAGCCCAGAGTCACCTGCATGGGGGTGGGCTGAGGGGCTGCAGAGCAGAGCTGCCAGCGAGGGAACCCGAGTCAGAGACGGTAGTGTGAAGCAGGGAGCCAGAATGGCTGCATCCTCCAGGAAACAGCCACTGAGTGGTTTGGTTTATTCGTAGATACGTTGGGAAGGAGTACAAGGACCCAAAGAAGCTGTGGCTCCATTTCTCTGACGTGGAGCGACAGATGACCGCCCAGCACTATGTGATGGAATTTAACAAGAGGCTTTATGAGCAGAAGATCCCAACACAGATATTCTACATCCCGTCTGCAATACTGCTGGTAAGATTGAAGAGAGCAGGTTCTCGGGTGAACGGTCCCATAAACACACGTTAGGATTTCTCTCCCCAACCTACCATCTGTCTTCCTCACCATCATTCCCGGGAAAATCAGCTCGGTCACCAGCCTCCTCTACCTGCTTCATCCACACAGGCAGGGAAGTGCGGCAGGACCAGCCGTCCCCTGAGTGGGCAGGTCACACGGGAATCCCTGAGGGTCCCACGCCTGGTCCCACACGATCAGGTCAGCCCTCAGCAGATCTTCCTTCATCTCCTCTCTACTTTCAGAGACTGTGCCTGACAACCTGTCCCCCCCCCCACCAACGTGGCGCACGGACCCTGATTCATGCCTGTTGGCCCCCAACCCTACTCCGTGGCTTCAACACTGTAGTGAGAAAACATGATTATTACGTTTTCACTTTCCAATAAACCTGTTATGAAGGTTTTGTTCCAAACTTGTCTTCCTCTAATTTCTACCCACAACTCACAGCTCTGTCTGCTGGGACCTCTGAGGCTAATTAATCTCTTCACAAAGACACCTCTTCAAGTATATTAGAGCAACCGCCCCTGCCAGCTTCTCTCCTCTTTGGATTGAGAAGACCCTGCTTCTCCAAAGATCCTCATTCACACCTGAAGGATTTTATTTTTACTTTGTGACATTTTTAGACCTATTTAGGCCCATTTTTATTGCAATGATAAACTATCTTCTGTTTTGCACTGTCTTTATGTCGAGCACTATGCCAGGCATTTAACAAACGCCAACTCTCACCTTCTGGAACAAGTCTACAAAGTCAACCACACACAGAAATGCTCGCGCTGGGAGAGCAGCCTGGGACTCCACTCATGACCTGGCCACGCTCCCCGCAAGCCTGCCTAGGGGATCGTACACCACAGCCCACGCGTGATGTGTGCATTTTAATGCAAGAGTAATGATTTTAGGTTCTATTAACTTCCATACCATGTTAAGCACTTTACATGCAAATAAGGAAACCCCAATCTAGAAGTAACAAACCTCCTAAGTGGCAAAGCCGAGGTTCAAAGTGGTATCTACTTGTCCCCAAAGCCCGTGCCTTCACTATTAGGTCACACAGGCCCCCGTTTCTGTTTTT
This sequence comes from Macrotus californicus, assembly GCA_007922815.1. Taxonomy (NCBI): domain Eukaryota; kingdom Metazoa; phylum Chordata; class Mammalia; order Chiroptera; family Phyllostomidae; genus Macrotus; species Macrotus californicus. The sequence continues at coordinate 48,472 of VMDR010001713.1, forward strand.
CAGATTTTAGAGGGCCAGATGATACAAGGATGTCTCAGTGTGGAGCCTTACATTCTTGGAGAGTTTGTAAAATTATCAAATAATACGAAAGTGGTGAAAACAGAATACAAAGCCACAGAATATGGCCTGGCTTATGGCCATTTTTCTTATGAGTTTTCCAATCACAGAGAAGTTGTGGTAGATTTACAAGGTATGTGAAACTGGGGGTTACTTTTTTATTTAGAATTATTTATTTGTAAACACAAGGTTTTGTCAATAGCTCTACCAATCACTCTTTAATAGACTGTTCAGTGAATATTTAGAATTAATCAATTTGACTCTATGCAGCAAATGATGTCTCAGAAAATATCTACGGTATCTGTCTCTAAGATGTCAAATAATCACTATAAAGATGGGCTCACGTTCTGGAGCTAAATTCTGGAGCAAATCCATGACAGCTTTTTAAATTTCACCTGATGGACTTGAGTGGCTAGGGTTCTTCATGGTGAACGTTTTGATGTGTGAAAATCTTCTTGCTCTTTCCTTCCTCCCTCCTTCTGCCTTTGTTACAGATGTGATATTGAGGTCATTAGGGAACTGAGAGCGGTGTGTCCTTGAATCTGATGACTTCTACATTTCCTGCATTAATATTTTAATTTTCTTGCTGTTTGGTGTATTATTTATCAGAATCATTAGCCAACACCCTGTACTTTGTTTAAATGATGAAAGAGGTTACTGCTGATTACTTCTGGTAGTGATTCACTGACACCCTCCCAGATCTTCTCTGTCCCCTTCCACAGCATTTGGTACGACTTCCTGTCACACTGTGACTTACACTTACTTAGACCAGTTTTCAGTCTGCCTCACTTCACAAACGTTTTAGCTCGACAGGCACAGACAGCTGACAGCTTGTCCATTGCAGTGTGCCGGGCATCTGAACCAGTGTTTTGTACACTGTGTGCACTCAATAAATGTTTATTAAGCAAATTAATATACAAATTCATAAATAAGGCACTAAAATGTGTGAATTATGAGAAAACTATTCAGTATTGTGATTTTTGTAATTACATAAGTACATTTTATTGCTCTGTAATTCCTTGAAAATCAGTGGTTTGGGTGTGTCATATATGACAAATTTAATTATCCAATATTCAATTCTTCTTAAAAACAGTAATTGGACTTTGTAATAGTCCAATTCCTATGAAATCCCTTCGCGGAAATGCATTCAATGTGGAGCACAGGGTGACCGTATTATAAGTGTCTTCAGTCCACACACAGTTTTCCTGAAATGCTTTGCTGACGTGCACAGTGGACCTTGCTCTCAGGCGTGCTTCCTCCCCCTCCAGGTTGGGTGACCGGTGACGGAAAGGGGCTCATCTACCTGACAGACCCCCAGATCCACTCTGCTGATCAGAAAGGCGTTGCTGCCAACTTTGGAAGACGGGGAATTTCTTACTTCTTCAACCACCAGCATGCGGAGTGCAATGAGATATGCCGTCATCTGTCTCTGACCAGGCCGTTTACTGAGAACCCAGACCAGATGCAGGAAGCACAGGTCAGGGGCTGATGGCTGAGGGCTGCTCCCGGGGCCTGAGGTCTCTCCTACAGGTGCATGGGGCTCAGGACAGCCCGGTTGCAGAGGGCCAGGTCTGGGCCGTGATTTCTGAGGGGAGCTGATGAGTGTCAGTCGGTTTCAGGCCCATGTTTAATGCCAGTGTGAGGCCCTGTGGAGGTTCTTTGCTTCTGACATAATTACCGTTCATCCCTCACAGCCCTTTTCCCCAGTACCTGTCCTGTGTGTCTAATCCCTTCTTGAGATTTGCTTCTTGAAGAACCTCTAACAAGTTTATTAAAGAAATGGGAAAATTACCTTATTAACAAAATAAAGGGAGGAAATCATATTATAATATCAAAAGATACAGAAAAAGTGACTAAAAATTGAACCTCAATTCATGGTTATAAGCTCTTTACAAACAGGGCATAAAGCAATGATAGAATTGGGAATTCTCTGTCTTGCATTAATGAAATGGACCCAGGCCAGGTGACCACGAGTGGCACGTTGTCCACAGGCTGGGCGGGGACTCACATCAGAGGCACTGACAGAGGCCGCTCCCCCTCGGTAGGTCTGTCCCCTGAAAGTGGGAGAGAAACCAATGACAGAACATCATATGGGGACCAGCAGAGATTTTCCACATGAGCTTGGTGTTCGGTACAATCAGGGAAGTGATGTCTTTTATGTTTCTAGTTTCCTTCCCTAGTCTTTCATATTTCTTTGTGACAGCAAAATGGATACTGGGAAATTTTCAAGTGATTCTTTTACAAAAACTCCATTATCACTTTTCTAAATTGAACTAAATAATGACTTTGTATTTTAATCTTTTGCCTGTGGAGTTGTGAGATGACAGTATTTAAAAAGCTAACTTCCAGGGGTGGAGTTAAACTGGAGGAGTCTCTGGTTTTGTCCCTTTGACGTTGGGAAGGACGGGCACTGCTCTTGTGGGAGGCAAAGCTCATTGTCGGCTGTCTGCACACACAGACTCGTCCACGCAGACTCTGCGCAGACTAGGTGTGAAGTGTGGGAGGCGGGATGGGGGGCAGTGAGAGAAAAACAAATCTCTTTGTGCTGGTGCATAAGCGGCCGCGTGAGCGAGCTTCGCAGCTGTGCCAGGAGCTCACGCTTTCAGCACATAAAGCCAGTGTGAATAATCCTTTCTCAGAGCAGTGGCTTTGTCAGGTGAACTTGAACTGCCTCAGATCTGCCCATTCCCACCGCACTCGGCCTGTCCCCCCGGGGCCTTCGCCATCTTGGCTGTTGTTTAAAGAGAACGAGCAATCCATCATTGGCCCAGGGAGCCACTTTCTCATGGAAAAGTCAGGCTGGCCTGTGACAGGACGCTGCCCCAGTGTTCCGCAAATTAAATGGCACTTGGCGACTCACGTGCTCCCAGAAGATTAAGTGGGTTATCTTGGTGTGCGGCCCAGACAAAGGGCTCCCCTCGCAGGCAGGGGAGCCTTACAGAAGCTGGGAAGGTGGAAAACAGAATTTCAAAAGAAAACTTACCCAGGATGTCATTTTCCATCTACCCATCTCCCCCACAGACCACGGCACAAAGCAGAACCCACCCACCCGGGAGGTGCAAGGCCATCCCCAGGCATGGCCGCCCCTTCCTGGTCTGGCTGCCCCTACAGGTGACAGAGACGCGGTGATGCACTTCCTGAGGGGCCTCGAGGGTCCTGCCACTACACTATTGGGTTATCACATGGTTACCTGTGGTGTGGTCCACACAGGAATAAAGTCTTGCATGAACCTCCTACAGAAATGAGCTCACAGTGCAAGCCAGGGGTGTAACCTTGAACTTACCAAGTTGAAGCAAATGTCCATCATCACATTTTGCAGAAAATGGCACTTTTTAAATAACTGAATCTCTAGGGCATGTGCTGTTTTTAGAACTGATTTTCAAAAGCAAGAAGAAAAATATAAACAGTGTTTAATTTTATATTACATAAGTACATTAATTAAAATTAATGTAAGAAAAATATCTTTCTAATTAAATATTTTTTAAAACTTAAAATAATGTTAAAGTTTAATTTGTGTTTTGCCATTTAGACACTGGGAATGACATAAGTGGCAGAGAAAGAACCACGATTCTTTCCGGGTTCTGGTGGACTTGAGGCAGTGCTGTTATCAGAAATGTCTTCATTATTTATATTTGGTGCATATTTTGACACGCCAAATTCTCTCTTAAAGTACAGGCCACTTTTCTAGTGAAAGGGATTTAAAATCAAAGAGTGCTCTATTTTGTTACCTTTAACTGAATTTCCAAACACGCCCTCTCTCACTGCCTGTGTGTTCTATAAATGTCCTGTCATAGCAAAGGGCAACCGTGGGCCGTGTGCACGTTCCCCGCAAAGCACCAACACCAGAGTTTGCCTCCACTTCCTACATAGATCACCAAAATGTGAGGGACTGTTGAAACACTTTTGTTAGACATTTGACATGGTCTTCTCCAAATAACAGAAGGACCCAGAGCGACTGGCTCTCAGTAGTGAGCCTTCCCTCTGGGCCGGGCACCTGGGGCGTGTGCAGTGTCCCCTTGGGCTGGACCGAAGTCCCTGAGCCACCTGCATCAGCGGGCACAGGACCCAGGGACAGGAGCCTCTGGCCAGCTGCACCCTTCCGGGCCTCCAGGGCGTGTTTGTGCGGGAGCTAGGCCAGCCAGGCCAGCACACGGGCCTGTCCGAGCCAATGGTCTGCTTGCCCAGCACAGAAACATGAGGAAGACTCTGCAAATGCATGTAAATGTTCAGAGCGATGGGGCCCAGGGGCCTCCGCAAAAACTCAAAGCCATAGATTGTCCCAACAAAGGAAATTTAAATGCCGAAGGCCTAGGGTTGGGTCTCCAAGAGAGCACCACAGCTCTGTGCAACTTCTTAGCCTCCCACCAAACTGGTCCACCCATCCCTCCTGCTGCCTCACGTCCCTGCGTCCCCATGACGTGGCCTCTGCACTGTCTGAGCTGGGCAAGGACACACACACAGCAAGCATCATCCCCAAGCCTCTCAAGACGACAGGATTTCATATCAAGGTGGAGTAAATTTGGCTTCTCTGGAAGTGCACCGCCAAGTATCAGCTTCACCAGAGTGACACAGACAGAGGCAAATGCACCCTGCACAGGCCAGCAGGCTCTTGTCGGTTGTGGCCACACAGCAGCTGATGGGTAGGATACAGACAGCTGCAACTTGCCCTCAATGTCAAGAGAAGGCCAGTCTCTGTCACCAATCACTTTAAAAACTAAAGTACAGATCAGTAGGAATTAAGTGCTTAGGCATGTGGTAGACGTCAACTGTTTTACTTCCTTGGCAGTGTTTGAAGAGGCACGAAGAATGCTGTGCTCAGAGCACCTGCAACCCAGATTGGATCTCAGACACTAAAAGATGAACTGAGAGATCCTTGAAGAAAATTAATATTGTATAATTTTAAAAATCAACCCAGCTATCAAGAAAATACTGTTTTTAGGAAGGATTTCATAGTCTGGTACAACTGACCCCTACACGTGCTGGAAGAAAAGAGATCACTAAGGTTTGCATATTTATTGGAGTGTTTCCTTCAAAAAAATTATTTATTCCCTTCTGCTGAAAACGGGTTCCCTTTGTCCCTGCAAAATAACCCTGGAGTCATTTTTCTTTCAACCCTAACAATACGTTTATGAAAAGACATAAGATTCAGAGAGCCACTGGCACCGAAGTCTAAATGCAACAGTGTGACCTTTGAGGAAATACACCCTCTTTTGAGGGGGGACCTTTTAAAAATCCAGACTGAGTGGCTGCTTCTCATCTGGGAAGGTCCCCGTCCACAACTTTAAGTAGAACTGACCCTTGTTGTCCCTCTCAGCTGTGGGACAGAGAGAACAAGTGAGAAGACACACCCACCTTTCCACACGCATGTGCTTGTGCACACACCTTCACACATGCACATGCTTGTGCATGCACATGCTCACGCACACACAGAGACACATACGTGCACACAATCACATACACAGAGGCTTCCTTACACTGTCACAAACTCCTGTGGCAGGACCTCAATCACACGGTAATTACTTGTTTATGTGTCTGCCTCCCCATTAGCTCAGGAGCACGTGACAGTGGCGACCGGGTTCAGCGTGTCAGCCCTGGGGCAGTCCGGCCCCCGGCGATCAGCGAGGCCTTGTTGAAGAGAGAGAGCCGCATCGTTAAAACTCACACAAGATGAATTGAGAGCACAGTTTTATGACTGGGCCATTGTGCAGCACGCTTGGCGTGATACAGTGTTTCACTTCGTGCCCTGCACCCTGCACGTGTTCCGTGCGTGTCTGTGAGCCGCGTGAATGCATGATGGCAGGTGAAAACCTCTTAATTAGATCCAGAGGGTCCTCTTTATTTGCAGAACCGAACAAGAAAGGCGTTCTCAGACACTGGAAAGAGCTATGCCGACATCTTTGTTTTTCAAAAGACTCATCTGAATGGTAATGAGTGTGGAAAATGGATTAGCTCCTGGGTGGACAGCTTGTTTGTTTGTTTGTTTGTTTGTTTGTTTTTGTCTGGAGAAAAAGTGAAAAATTCACCGTTTACTGACAGCCAGTACCTCGTTTCCTCTGACTTAGTTTAGTGCTTATGTAATTAACACAATTAAACTATTTTCGGTTCACAAAATAAAACTTGTAAAAAAATAACTGTCCCCAGTGTTTTGTTGATGTTGAGTTTGATCATTGTTCTATGTACCTGCCAATGTGATAACCCTGGAGAAAGTGACCCCTTCGGCCCTGGGCCCCCAGGAACAAGGGCGGCTCCTTCCTCCAGCAGGGCTCTCTCCCTACGCAGCCAGAATGCGTCTGTGATCTGAGTTTTAAAGATGATTGATAAATGTTGCTAACCTACATTATATGCATTGTCTCATAATATGCTTCAGATAAAGCACGCACTATTTTAAAAACAACACACAAAGCAGGCCTGTGATTGGTCATGGCTCAGAAACCAGGTGTTGTGAATATAAAAAGGCTGTTTTTCAAGTGTCATGAACTAGAGTGTGACTCCTCCTTTGGTCAGACCAGGGGAGCTGCTGAGGTTACAGGCACGTCCCGTCCCGTAAGTAAAACAGGCACTTACGCTTCCTGGAACCAAACACTGCTCTCACTTCCTGTTTTTTTCTTAACCTTGGCATTATTCTTTTTTGTAAGATTTTATTTATTTGTATAGAGTGGGGAAGGGAGGGAGAGACAGAGGGAGAGAAACATCGATGTGCAAGAAAAACGATTGGTTGTCTCTCGCAATCCCCCAACCGGGGACCTGGACAGCAACCCAGGCCTGTGCCCTGACCAGGAATTGAACTGGTGACCTTTTGATTTGTGGGAACAATGCTCAACTCACTGAGCTATGCCAATCAGGGCTCAGAATCAGTCTTTTATACTGCTACCCAAGGGTGAAAAGAAGACTAGTAGTATCACCCTAAAAGAATTAGAGGTGAGGAAGCTGCAGAAGAACAGTCTGAAGCTGGCAGAGGTTAGTTGATGAGGTTGAAGGAAAGAAGCCATTTCCATATCACAACATACAAGGTAAAGCAGCAAGTGGTATAGAAGATCTAGCTAAAATGATTCATAAAGGCGGCTGCTCTAAACAAGATTTTTCAATGTAGGCAAAGCAGTCTTGTAGTGGGAGAAGATGCCGTCTAGGGCCTTTGCAGCCAGAAAGGAGAGGTGCTGGCTTCACAGTGTCAGGGACAGGCTGGCTGTCCTGTGAGGGACAAATGCAGCTGTGACTTCAGGCTGAAGCCAGTGCTCACTTACCATCTGGAAATCCTGGGGCCCTTAGGAATGATGCTCTGTCTACCTGCCTGTGCTCTACAAACAGAGGGCAAAGTCTGGACGACGGCACAGCTGTCTACCACACAGCTCACCGAGCGTTTTACGTCCACCGCTGAGGACTACTGCTCAGAAGAAAAGTTTCCTTTCAAAATATGGCTGCTCTGACAAGGTATCTGGTCACCCAAGAGCCCTGATGGACAACGAGATTAATGTTGGTTTCATGCCTGCTTAACATAACATCTATTCTGTACTCCATGGATCAAGGAGTCATTTTGACTTTCAAGTCTTATTATTTAAGAAAATACATTCTGTAAGGCTATAGCTGCCACAGATAATGATTCATTTGATAGATCTAGGCAAAGTCCATTGAACACCTGGGGAAAGAATTCACCATTCCAGATGTCATTAAGAACATTCATAATTTGTGTTAAGAGGTCAACATAACAACTATTTTTTAAATTTATTGATTGGAGAGAGAGTGAGGAAGACAGAGAAAAAACATTACCACATTGCTCCACCCATTCACACATTCATCGGTTGACTCGTGCATGCGCCCTGAGCAAGGATTGAACCCACCACCTTGGTGTATCAAGATGACGCTCCAACCAACTGACCTACCCAGCCAAGGCCAACATAGCAACCTAACAGGAGTTTGGATGAAGGTGATTCCAAACCTCATGAATGACTTTGAGGGGTTCAAGACTTCAATAAAGAAGTAACTACAGCAAGAGAACCAGAATTAGAAATGGAGCCTTAAGATGGGACTGAATCACTACAATCTCAGGATAAAGTGTGAATGGATGAGGATTTGCTTCTCATGGATGAGCCAAGGGAGTGGCTTCTTGGGATGGAATCTACTTCTTGTGAAGATGTTGTGAAACTTGTTGAAACGACAACAAAGGATTTAGAATATTCCCCAAACTTAGTTGATGAAATAGCTGTTGGGTTTGAGAGGACCAACTCCAATTCTGAAAGGAGATCGACTGTGGGTAAAATGCTATCAAACAGCATCCCGTGCTAGAGGAGGATCTTCTAGAGGAGAGTAAGAGTCAACCGACAGGGCAAAGGTCATTGTTGTTCTATTTAAGAAGCTGCCACAGCCACCCTGGTCAGCAAGCAGCCACCAACATCAAAGCTGACCCTCCACCAGCAAAGAGATGACAACTCACAGAAGGCACAGAGGATGATCGGCATTTTTAGCAATAAAATATTTTTTAAATTAAATTATGTACATTTTTTTAGACATGCTGCTATTGCATACTTAATAGACTGTAGCATAGTATAAACAAATTTTATATGCTCTGGGAAAAAAATTTATATGCTCTGAGAAATCAAAACTTCACATGACTCGCTCTATTGTAGTATTTGCTCTATTTGTGGGGGTCTGGAACTGCACCCGCAGCACCTCTGAGGTGTGCCTGTACTGAGTCAGTACGTTGTGCCTCTGAAACTCATACAATGTTATATGTCAATTATACATCAATAAAGAAGAGTTCAGAACAGCTGAAGAACTTATTCAGATTTCCACAGAGAGATGCTGTGTTTTTTCTCTCCACACAGTACTTTATCAAACCGTCAACCACCCTGTGGGACAGGCAACAGGGTCTTCCATCAGACATTGACTTTTTTGAGAAGTAAAACTTTTCTCAACTTTTCAAGAGGCCGGACTCCTGTTCTGTTCCACAGGGTTCAGTGACCCAGTGGTGCCCCCATCAGCCTTTGAGAAAAAGTGTCTCTCTGGCTGATGCCAAGGACACCCTGCTCCCAGGGGCCAGCACGACTCCTAACCACCATGCCGTGCTGCGTGCCCCGCTGGCCACCACACTCCATGACCTCAGTGCCCCTTGGGCAAGCCAGGCGTCCTGCTAACAGGAGCTGATGTGCAAAAAGCCGCTCCACCCTGGCTCCGCCCCCTTGGCTAGGGTCCCGCTTCTCTGCTCAGGGCACAGATGCAGCTTTGAGCCAAAGCGACCAGGCAGCTATTAGCAGCAAACCCAGGGAGGGAAACTAATGAAGGGAGCAAGTCATAAAAGGCAGCTCAGGACAGCCGGACTAACTTGCTCCAAGCAGTAATTAACTTTTTTTTCTTTTTTTTTTTTTTGGCTCATGAAGGTAAATATGCCATCGGCGCTGGTCCAGTCTAACTCTTCTTTATTAAAAAGGATAGAGCAGAGCTATTCATGGGGAGCTGAGACTTAATCTGTTTTCCCCCCAAAGAGGACAATTTTAAATTACTTGTGTGATGTGTGGGTAGACGGGGACGCCCAGAGCAGAGACTCCTTACAGTGGAGGGAGATGAGGGGACAGGAGTCTCTGAATCACAGAAAGAGTCGTCCTCTGCCTCAAAGCAGCTTGAAGTGTTTTTTAAAGGTTTTAAAAATCTTTTTTAAAAGTTTACTTTCCTTCCCCACCTAGAATTACGAGCTTCTGTATAGCATGACAGTGAATGAAAAAGGAGACCAGATTCAAGTGCACCACGCATCTCAGATGTCAGTGTGACTGTTGTCCCAGGGGAGGGACAGCTGGCTGCTTCCTCCAGCCTCCAGCTCCCATTTTAACTTTATTTCAATCCTCGTCCGAGGATATATCCATTGATCTTCGAGCGGGAAGAAGGGAGAGAGGGAGATAAAGAGACATTGATCAGTTGCCTCCTGTACCGTGCCCCATCCCAGATAGAACCCACAACCTAGACACGAGCCCTGACCGGCAATGGAACCTGCAACCTTTTGCTGCATGAGACAATGTCCCAACCGACTGAGCCACCCAGCCAGGGCCCAGCTTCCATTTTTAAAGACGCAGTTATAAAAGGCAACTAAATGTTTGGTTTTTCCATCTATTTTTGACATAGAGAAAAATGGGCATAGGGACACTTCATACTTTAAAAATAACAACACCTGTTACTACATAAGGTATGCAAGGTCCTCAAATTCATAGCAACAGAAGCCTGGCAGTGCCCAGGGCTGGGGGAGGGGACTGGGTGGTTGTTTCAGGGGAGCAGGTCCCAGTTTTTCGAGTGAAAAGTTCTGGAGACTGACCGCCCAGGGCTGTGGATACACTTAGCACTACTGACCTGTACACTCAAAAATGATTGCAATGATTTCCTTAGAAATCACTCTTAGGATGGCTGTAGACTTCCAGGCATTAAAGTTTTGTTGCATAGCGAACGAATACAAATAAAAAGGGTGTTTATAACAGACTTTTCAGATGTGAAGCACCAAGTTTTGGTCATTGTAAGAGTTGTTCTGCTACAAATAAGTTATGTAGTCCTCAGACAAAGAGAGATCCGTATTAATTTGAGTGCAATCTTATGTACTGACAATCATCAAGTCTTAGTGGCTTTTAACTCCCAGGGTTTTCTCCCTCAGGCAGCACCCACTAGGTGTCTCATGGGACCACCCAGATGCTGGCGGAGATGGGGGACAATTGGCAGTACAGTGAAATTACGTGACAGGCTTTGAGTGGCAGAGGCATGTACAGATAGGGACAACGAAAGCACGTTACTGGAACGCACATGCGTGTTGCCCGTGTATGCGGGGGGCACCGTCAGCACAAGGCCTGTTCTGCTCTCACGGCGATGCCAGGTGTGAGGACAGCCGCCTGAGGCTGCCAATGATACAGATTCTGGGAAGCACAGTGCGGGTCCCATGTGCTGGGACCAGAGCCACCTTGTTCGATTTTGCTCACAGACTCCCAATCCCTTCCAGCATGCTGACAAAATTTCTGAAACTCAAAAGTGTGCCGTGAATACAAGAGTTGTGACGCCATCTGTTTATAATGCCCCTTTGTCCCAGATCTCGTAACACCCCTGGTCTCATGGAGGCAGGAAAAGGGAGCCACTGAAGAAAATCAGACATTGGTCTCCTTTGGGGAAAGACACAGGAGCAGCAGTTACAGGAAGGCCAAGACCAGACACGGCCCCATCGGGACTGGCTCCTGCCTGCTGTCTAGTCATCACTGCCTCACGTGCTGTGCGGGAGGCCGAGGGTCTGAGACACTGAGAGCACCAGACGGTGGGGCGGGCACCCCTGGCCAGCCCTTCAGCAGCCCACCAAAGCTTCTGCAGCCCAGAGCCACTGTGCTCTGAAAATATCCTGGGAAACCTAGAAAACCTTCCCCACCACAGGACAGCAGCGTCAGCTAAGATTCCTGACCAGTTCCACTCAAGCAGAACTGAAACCCTTTAGAGTTATTTGCTCACATACACGAAAAACTCAGAAACACGAAACTCATTTTTCACTGCGCCCTTTCTGGAACGTCCCAGACTGTGGTCAGATGGACATGCGGGTCTGCAGACAAAGCCAGGAGCATCCAGGGCAGTGGCCAGCGATCATCCCACTGGAGGGCCACTGGGCACAGGCCTGGTGTCTGTAGGAGTGAACTAATCCCCTGAGATACAAGACAAACATGGATTTGAACCCAGGACTCCGGAGCTGCTCTCTTGCCATGCCAGGAAAGTTATACTTTCCCCCTTGTCTACTTCTAAGCAGCTGCCCTGGGATTTTGAGAATCAAGAAAAATAATTTAGTTTACACAGTTTTGCTTCAAGAAAACATGTTGACCATTCTGGACACTGATATGAAAGAAGTAGTAATGTATCGATACAATACTTGCCTAAGTTCATGATTAGACTTTCTTGCCAATAGTTTCACAGGTGTTTTTTTTTTAAAGATTTTATTTTATTTTTAAAGAGAGGGGAAGGGAGGAAGAGAGAAACATCAATGTGTATTTGTCTCTCCCATCCCCCTTACTGAGGACCTGGCCCACAACCCAGGCATGTGCCCTGAATGGGAATCAAACCCACAACCCTTTGGTTTGCAGGCCCCTGCTCAATCCACTGAGCCACACCTGCCAGGCAGTGTCACAGGTGTTTAAGGCTTACCTCATTTGATTTATTTTCTAGAATTATCTGGAAACTAAGGCAAAGAAATAAATTAATCATGTCCTCACAACGAATCCACCTTCTTGTATTGGCTTGGCTTGCATGTGGTGTTTTAGTGGAAGTAAAAGGTTGAAAAAATGCAGAATCAAATTACTGGTAAAAGTATCTCAGGAGTCCTCGTTTTAAAACCGTTTCAACACAGAGCAAGATTGCAGTCATGGGGGAAGAAAGTGATGTCACCCCCTGGTACTGGTCTGGCTCCTCTGCTGTTCTCACACCAGGGAGGCGGGAAACGCCCCCCACCCCACCCCCCACTCCAAGTTCCCGCGGAGCCCTGGCACGGCAGAGAAGCCTTTATGGGAAAATACAATGCGCAGAGGGACCACAAGCACATCTGAAAAGGAAGATGACCTCTTTGTCACAAGGAATTAGGCTTTATGGCCAGCTGCTGCCATGGGAACTGGCGCCAGGTCTCTGCCTGTTTGGAAGGTTCCTGCCTCCGTTCTCCATGGACTGCGGCGCTTTTCCTTGGCTGTTTTCTATCACGCGATTTAGGGGAAAGGTGTCGGTCCTTCGCGCCCTTGTTTACTGGCTCCAGGTGCGCCCCCAGCCTGCCCAAAAGCAACAGCACGGGAGCAGATGCACAGCCGACTCTGGGTCTCCGAGCTACCGGCGCGGTTCCGCCCACGGGGACGTGTGTCCTTTGAAATAACTTTCACTTTTCGTCCCTGGGGTCTTTGCCATACACACACCACACAGTGTGTACCAGCTCGCACGGACCCAGCCCAAATGAACACTGTGAAGTGTGTTTCCATCAGGAGGAAACTTGGATCCTAACTTGGAATCTTCCTATTTCTTAAGAAATTTGACTTTTGCCAGACGCTGGGTATGAAGAAAACCGAATGCTCACAGTTACTGCCTCGAACAGTAAAAGCGAAAGATAAGTAAAAACAGCATTGATAATGAGCTGACCCCGACAGGGCAGGTCACCGGGGGAACCCGGTCAGTTCCGGGGGCGGGGAACCGCTGCGTCGCACTTCGGAGCCGCCTCCTCTCCGAGTCCCCGTCTCCCTGGCGCTCGGGTCCCTGGTGCCTGTCCTGTCCCGCCCTTTCGTCGGGTCTCCCATCAGTGGCCCAGGCTGACTGGTACCTGTCGCGCTAGCGCGGCTCTTGAAGCAGGTGTGTGGCAGAGGGCCCCCCCCCCCCGTTTTCTCCCGGCTCCCGCGACGCCGGCTCCGCGCGGACCAACAGTCACTGGCGGTGGCGCTCACCCTGTCACCCAGGCGGTGCCGGGACCGGACTTCCCCGGGTGGAGCAGCCCCTCACCTCCGAGCCCCCAGAACGCGCACCGACCCCAGAGCTTCCCGACCGAGAGGGGACAGACTGCGTCTGTCACCTCCTCCCTTTTGGGAACATTCCTTAAGTTTAATCATTAAAGTGAGTCATTAAAAGAGGCGACAGCTGACCTCCCCGCAAACCCGCGCTGCTGCCTCGGCGCCCGGAGCGGTGATTGTGGGAACGACCGTTTTTTAAGAAAAATAAAGTGGAGGGGATTACTTATCACACAGCGAGCCCCACAGACCCCTTGCAGCGACCGGGAGCGCGGGAGCCGCGTGTCACGGGTCTCACCCAGCGTCACCGAATCTCTGTTCGCACGTCTTTCTTCGTGGACTGGACGCCGGGACCTTCGGGCTTTGGAGCCCAGCGCGGGCGCGACGCCGGCTGCGGCCTCGTTTAACCAGCGGGGCCGGGTGTGCGCGCCCCAAGTGACACCTGCCAGGGCCACCCGGCGGAGGGTGCGCGGCCATCGGGACCCCGGGAGCCCGGGCCTCGCCGCCCCTTCCCCTCCCTGGTGGTCGGCGGGCGCATTGATGCAGCATCTGCGCGGGGAGGAGTGAGCCCGACGTCGGGCCAGGGCCGCAGGGGCGCGGACCCCGCCGCGGCCGCGTTAGAAGCGAGTTGTCAGCGAGCGGCCGCAGGCGGAGCGCGGGGCGCGGACGGGCCCGGCTTGTCACCGCCAGGGGATGAGGGGTGACACGGAGCAGGACGCCGCGGGGGCGTGGGTGGGGGACCAGCACGCGAGGCCGAAGCATCATTCTTAGCCGCCGCTAAAAGGCACGCCATAAAGATAACGGCACCAGTTTAGTGTGAGATGTCGTCTGCTCTGGACGGGGACGGGACACGGGACAGCCGAGCGCAGATCGCAGGTGGCACGTGTGGCACGCTGGCGGCGTGTTTGGGGACCTACCTGTAGGCTCCGCGGGACCGAGCTCTGGCACCGGAGAAACGGCCGAGGTGGCTGCCGGGCTTGGGTCGCGGTGGGGACCCCTGGACCATCCCCGTACCCAGCTGTGTCCGCCTAGGTCTTCAGTGTCGCCGTTCTCTCGGAAGAGTCACTCCGCCCGGGGCGTTACGGCCATAGACCTGGGCCGGGAACTGTTTTCCCCGCAAGTTTCCAACGGGTGCCCGGAGGGCCTCCTCCCCGAGCAGCTGTTGGGCATGGAAACGCTGATGTCTCCAAGCTCTCGCGCTAAGGCTCCTTGGCTCGCCAGCTTGGCCTTTTAAGTACTAGTAACACGTGAAGGTGAGAGAGACACGTTCTGTCCCTTCAGAGGATAATGAGAACAATCTTCAAAGGACAAGGCACTGTCCAGCGGCCTCTCATATGCCCAGCTATGGAAAGCAAACAAACGGCGGGCTGGTTCTTCCTTTGACTGAAAAGAGAAGCGGAATAACGTAAGATACTGAACACGCCACACTGTCCACACGGATGGGCAGGAGCAGCTTCCGAGAGACGTCTCAGGAAAAATACTCAGAGCTTTGTGTACAGTGGAGGCCTTGGCCCAAACTAGAAGATTCGAAACGTCTGGGGTGGGGGAGGCTCACCGACAACTTTTCTTTGCAAACGCGCTTTACTTGACCTCGGGTCGGCATGGGCGCCGTCCCTCACGGGGCCCCAGCCGAAAACGTGGCCAGCCTTACTTGGTCATCCCTGACCCACTCCAAGGCTGTTTATCTCTGGTTTGGAGATTGAGGCATAAGATTTAGAATTATGTATCTTGGCGATCAGGAAAGCATTTTCACTCTCTCCTTGAAGAAGTTTTGACTATGTTAACAAAGATGATTGGAAAGCTGAGCTGCTCTTTCAGAGCACTCCGAATATTTTCTTTTCTCTGGGAGGTTTTTTGTTTTCAGACCAACAAGCTCGTTCAAATGGCTAAAAGTGATCCAGCTTTCAATAAGGACTTTATAGCCAGTTACACACAGGTGCTGGAAGGGCCCCTTGGAAATTACCACCAAATCCCTGCAGCTCACAGATGGCCCTTGAAACGCCAAGAGTTGAGTGTGAAAACCAAATTTCTACACATTCCGCCAGGAAATTTCATCTTCACTAATTTTTAAAGTCAGGGTTTCTGAACTTTAAAGCTTATCATGACTTAATTATCCCCCCCCCCCTTTAACTAGTCTTGTTTGCTCAGAAACTGATTTCTTAAAAACCAGGTTTTATTTGTGCTGAGAGTTACACTCAGTGTTAGCATTTCAAACATAATTCAGCTCCTTGTGATTTCTTGGACCTTATGCCTTAGTGTGATTCTAACATACAAACATTGATGAAAACACAGGTACTCTACTCACTTTGATTTTCAGAAAAAATACAACTTATTCTTCTGAAAACCATACAAACAGGAAAAAGTTATATTAGACAGTTATTATGAAAATTAGATATTTTATTTATAGTTTAATCACAAGAACAGTTTTCTCATTTTTGAAGAGGTAAATACATACTAGAATAAACTCTGTAGAATATACAAAAAATACATACTTTTCCCATGAAAATTTTCTTTATAATAAATAGAGGGGAACACGTGTGTGGCTGATCCCCAAAGAGCTCCGTGTCTGCTTAGGTTTTCAGTCTGTTGATTTATTTTTAATCTCTTGAAAGAAAGGGGAGTTCCCTCTCCCCTAAAAGGTCGAGATAAATAATGCATGAAGCAAGCCCCCCTTTCCCTTTTCCTCCACATTTTTGCTTTCGATGGAGAGTTCAGCCTAGATTTCCACGCTTGCATTCAATCAGTACAAAGCCTACAAATTATACAATGACTTCTAACCTGGCCCTCTAACAAAACAACTTTTTCCCTATAAATCATAAGAGACAGATGGCAAAATGGAGAAGAGAAAGGAAAGAGAAGGGTGGGACAATAGGTGTTGTGACGAATCTGGGAAACGGAACAAAGTGCACGTCAGAGAGGGAAAGTTTGGTTTGACAGGTGAAGTTCCCACAGCCCGCAGGCAGCTCTGGGAACGGAGCAGATGCCAGGCACTGCGAATCTGTGGATAATATTATTACCAGTAACGTCATTCAGATGCTAAGACGCGTTTCTTTCTACTCGACATTAACATCTCTATGCAGAAGCCAAGGGGACGGGACGCAGGGACCCGTTGCGTCCCCCAGAGACTCACTCCGACAGCAGAGTCTTCGGCGCTGCATAGGGGGAGGGGGGGTGCCACCCGCCACCGCCACCGCCACCGCCTCCCAGCGTCTTTTGAGCCCTAGAGGCTCTCCCCCTTCCCCGGCACTCGACCATCCTTTTGGCGATCGTCTCCATCTCAGCTTCAATAACTCAGGGGCCGTCTGAATAAAGGAAGCCCTTCGCCAGGGGACCGACAGACGGCGGAGAAGCCGGACGTCTGCATCTGCTCTGGACTGGAGCCGGTTTCCAGGGCGCAGGAAGTGGGGCGGAGAGGGGCGCGGCGGGGAAGGCGGGGACAGCACAGAGCAGGGCCTGGCGCGCGGCGGGGACGCAGCCTAGGCGCACTCCCGGACCGCTGGGCGGCGAGGCGCGCAGCGGTGCTTGTCGGGCGGAGCCGGCTGCCAGCAGTCCCGGTCCGACCCCACGGGGCTGGAGGGGGAGAAGACGCAGCTGTAGGGGGAGGTGGAAGTGGAGGGCGCGGAAGAGGGCGGCGCGGGGCTGTCTGTGCCGCTCCACGTGGACGAGGGCGACGGGCTGTCCCCCACGCTGCCCAGGGCGCCGCCTGGGCTCAGCAGCGCGGCCTCGGGGCGCAGAGGGCCGGGCAGGCCCCCGCCGCAGTGGTCAGCCAGGCGCAGGGTCTCGGTGAGCGCCCAAATGTAGTTGTGCGCGAAGCGCAGGGTCTCGATCTTGGTGAGCTTGGCGTCCTCGGGGAAGGTGGGCAGTACCTCGCGCAGGGCGTCCAGCGCCGCGTTCAAGTTGTGCATGCGGTTCCGCTCGCGGTTGTTGGCCTTCAGCCGGCGAGTCTTCTTGATGCGCTGCGCCGTCTCGGCCGTCTTGGCGCCGCGGGAAGCTACTCGCGCTCTGGAGGGACGCCGCCGGCACTCGTGCCCCAGGCCCAGCAGCCGTGCCCCGGGCCCAGCCCCGCGCGGCCGATGCGCCCCTCCCGGCGCTCCTCGCTCCTCGTCGTCCTCGTCCGCGCTGGATGGCTGTGATGTCCGCGCTGCCGCAGGAGAGGCTGCGCCGAGCAGCACCAGCATGTCCGCTTCGTCCTTCACGTCCAAGGCCTCGGATTTAACGAACATCCTACCGAAGGGAGCGGGAGCCGGGGAGGGGGGTGGAAGGACACCAAACGGGCGTCAACTGAGAAGCGAAGGTGTCCCGGGGACGCACGCCGAAAGGAGCCCAGTTGGGAAGGAACCCCCCCCCCCGGCGCCCCGCGTGGGGAACCCGCGCCAGTCCGCCGGGTCCTGCGTCCGCCCGGGAAGGGGCAGAGGCCCCGCGACGAAGATCTGCGCGACCCAAGAGCGCAAGCGGTGGGACGCGGTGCGGGAACCGCCCTCCGAGTCAAACACTTACTCAGCTCGCTCTCCCAACGCGCGCGCGGCCGGGGCAGGACGCGTGCTCCTCCCGTGCGGGTCTCGTGCGTGTGCTCGCGGTGCGTGTCCGTCTGTCACTCAGCCCCGGGCCGGCGGCGCCCGGCACGCGACCCCCCGGCACTCCAGTTAAAGCGAAGCGGTTTGTGGTTCAGTGGCTGCGTGTCTGGCACACGACTCTCCTTAAAACCCCTTATATACCCCCCAGAAAACAATCGGATCGCCCCCCAGGCCCCCTCCCCCTGTCTTCTCCCTCCCCACGCCTGCCCTCCCCGCTGCTCCCTTTCACCGCTTCATCGCCATTCAGGTCTTTCTCTCTTTGCCCCTCCGCCTCCCGCGCTGCCAGCCTCCGTCCCGGCCCCCTCCCCCCCTTATCCAATCAGCAGGAAATGGTTCCAAGCCCCCGCTGGAGCTCCGGGCTGTGCGAGGAGCTCGGAGGCCGAGGCTTCCGGCCAGAGCCTCGCGATTGGTGGCTCGCGCTCGGCTGGAGCGTGCCGCTAATTTATTAATGAATGGAGGTCGCCAGACGCAGCTGGCCAATCCGCGCGCCCGGGACAGCGTGAGGGCTGCGAGCCACGCGCACCGAGCCCGCTCCCTTTCAGCGGCTCCGCGGGGGCCGGGGCTCGCGGGTGGCGAAACCCTCTCCCCTCGCCCGCAGATGTGGGTCCGACCCCCGGGGGAGCGGCAGAGCCTCCTGGGAGCCGCACCGACAGTAAACGATTTTAAGCGCAGCGCTCGGTTAACGGAGGGGCGAGGTTCGGGTGGCGCGCGGTGGGCACGTGGGGACAAACGTGCTCGGTTCCACAGACACCGACGCCGGACGGTGAAGGACCAGACGTGGCAGGATGCATGGAGGCACCTCCCGGAGGGGTCCTGGAGAAGGAAGGGCACGGGGCTCTCTCAGGATGTTTGACAAACTGAGGCTCCGGGCCCTGACGCGGCTCCGTTTTTAGGGTGACCCTCGGAGCTGAGCCGAGGTGCCGCCGACTGGCTGTCCCGCCAGCGCAGGGGCTGCGCTGACATTTCCGTGACCCCTGCTCCGCGCTGGGGGCGTTGTAGGGACAAGGGGCCCATCCTCCGATTCTCCCGGCCTTTCAATAGAAAAAAAAGCTCAAGGGTGACTGGGCTCTGGGGGAACTTGTTCTGAATTGCTTGCCAGCCCCTCTCCGCTCCGCCCGCGCTCACGCCCATCCTCTAGTGGGCCTGGCCGACTTTTCTGGGGACAAAACCCCTAGTCCCCAGAGGAGTGTGCGGCCGGCGTGGATCCCGGCTCCAGCTCGCAGGGCAGTCTCTTGAGATCCCTTCTGCAAACTGGGCTGAAGCCAGAGCCCTTGGAACGTTAGGGGCTGGAAGGCGACAAAAGGGTGTGGTCTGTGCGTCTCTGTCCTGTTGCTGGGTTTGTAGGAATTGGAAGCAAGCTGTGTTTCAGAAGAGGAGATGAGAGTGGTTTTGACTTGTGCGACGTTTTCTTCAGGGAGGTAGCAGCAGGATTGGAAGGCACGAAGTAAAAAGTGAAAGTTAGGGTCCCATGAGACAAGCTGTCACCTGAAGTGGATCTCCAACTGCCAGACTTCCTTCTGTCTTGAAATTATTTGAGAATTGCCACGATCTTCACTTTGCTCCTTGGTATTTGTTTTGCATCTCCCCCACCTTTTGAAACAAATTTCCTAAATTTAAAAGCATTATTTTCCCAGTTCCCTCCAAGTCCTTTCAGAATACCTTGGTTTCATTTGTTAGAGGTGCAGACGTTGAAAAAGCAGAGAGACACATCCAGTCTCTCCAAAAGCAGCGTCCACCTTCTCTGGTCTCGTCTGCATCATGAGCCTGCTGGGTCAGAACCTCAGAAAAGACTCGGGTCAAGTGAGAGACAGGACAGGAGGGAAAGATGCCAGAAGACACATTAGCACTGCTTTGCAGGTGATGGTCACTGAACCAAACATGTAAGGAAACCCTCCAAGGCTTTGGCCGGCTGGGTGGAGATGGGAGCAGCACTTGGGAGTGGAAGCAGGATTTTCATGTTAATGTGAATAAAACGATGAGAAAGCTAGGTCCTGAGGAAATTATCGAAGTGCTGAAAGTAAACGCTGGAATGATGGCATGAACCTTGCACATCTGCCTCTCACCGCAGCTGGTGGAAAATGGAACTGCATATTTTAGTACCTCTTTAGACAGGTGGTTTCGAGATGCTGGTTTAGCTGGGAAGTGTTAGGTTGGCCTTCTGGGAAGGCAGCTCAGTGGAGGCTTAAGGAAAACCCAGGGAGCCTTGTGTAACCACAGAACAGAGACGGTTGGGCGCTAGTGACACACAAGGGGCTCCTTCAGTGGACTATGCAGAGTACTTAGGGTCAGACCCCCAGTGCTGGTGTTCTCCAGAGATTTTGTGTCTTCATGATGCACTGGAAGGTCCAGGCTTTCTTTGTCAAAACCCAACTTTCCGTACTCTCTGAGCTCCACACTAATGATACACAGTGAAGTATGCCCGGTAACGGTATTCGGGTCAACTGCATGTTTCTGATTCCAGAAATTTCCTTCAAAAGGAAAAACTATGCCAAGAAACTTGAGGTTGTGTACATATCCAAAGACTGATGTAAACCGGCCTCCATGTAAATGTAAAGATATCATAGAGTTTATAGGATTTTATTTTTAAAGTAAGGACCTCTTTGGGAATATGCAGTGTGGTGATAGGTCACTGTGCAGATGACAGGCCTTTAAACAAGCACCCTCTAGGTAGAGCACCTTGAGTACGAGTCTAAGAATGTCGGTTGTGTGCTGTAGTTGCTTTTAAGAGAAGCATCATGTCTGGTAACACTTCTGAAAACATCTCCTGCTATGAAGACTATTACTTTTCTAGAAGAAACAATGCCAAGAAAAATGTAACAACCTAGTGCAGTCGAGAAGCCAACGATTCATACCCAGCCCCAGAATTCTTCGTATCAGCATTTTGCTCGGTCCTGCTGAAAGAAAGCAATTTGGACTTGCGATCAGATTGTGAAGACGTGACCGACGCCAGTGTCCTTAGCTGGACTCTCCAGTCCTCTTTTAACTTAAATGAGTTCGAGAGGCACTTGTGTGGTCCACAAGATTGTCCAGAGGCAGCGGGGCTGAAACGGGGGAGGGGAGGGTGGAGTGGCCTCAGCGAGGGTGGCGACCAGGGCACGCTGTCCACCGCGTGAACTGTCCTGAAGGGTCAAACTGTTCATCCCCAGCCCCTTTCACTGCGCGATCCCACTTTAAGGGAACAAAAGCTCAAAGCAGGCAGTCATCAAGAAATGGGACACAATGATTTACACTCAGCCAGCTTCAGGAAGAGGGGGCCAAGGGGCCGAGTGCGTGTGGGGACAGGCAAAGGCAGCGTCACAAAGTCTTTGTTGCTTTAAGATGCTTGAACTCCTCCAGGGCCCGGCCCCGTGTTGAGGGTGGGTGTTGCTGTGGGGTCACCGGCGACATCCACACTTCGACCTCACAGCCAGACTTCGCTGCTGCAAGAGGGGGGTGCTTTTCCCGAAAAATACAGTGCCCGCCCCCTGCGAGCCAGTTCCCAAGTTGCAAACCGCAGGATGCCCCGTGGAGTCCTAGCACCCCGGCAGCGCTGGGGGTGGGTAGGCGGAGGTGGCAAGGTGTCAGCTGGGGGTGTGGGGCACATGTGAGCCTGCAGTAGTGTTGGGCACGCAGGGGGCTCTCTGTGGCCCTTGTCCCTGCCCCCGCTCGGTTTCAACCTTGTCCTCAGGTAATGATGGGGACAGGAGCCCCCCTCTGCGTGCAGAGGGGACACTGCGGGGAAGCACAGAAGGGACACCCAGACTCTGGGACAACACAAAGCACCGCAGACTGTGCAGCTCCCTGCCTCTTCCCGTCCATACCCTTCGCGTGGGCACAGCGCCGCCACAGGGGCCGCTTTGTCGTTCATATCATTCCATCCCGTCCTGGTGACTGCCCCTCAGAGAGGCTCCGTGGGTGTCACCCAGGCAGCTTTCCTCGGGCGCGTTCTCACTGAGGACTCGCCTTCCTGCGCCTCCTGGCAATGTGGTGAGGTGGTGACAGGTCCGTGTAGCGTGGGGCTTGTTCAGGTGACACGTGAGGGGCAAAAGGGTGATTGATGGCCCACTATCTCCACCACGGAAAAGGCCCCGAATGCATTTTCTTCTGGAAATACCTGCAGTCCGGTCATCGCTGGTAGAAATTAAAAGGACGACGGTGCGGTGAACATGCTGGACAGTTTAACAAAGAAAGTCGCATGACCTGCCCCACTGGGGACAGGATCTGGGGTCACCAGGACTCATGCACAGGTCCCGAAGGGCACAGGCCCCTGGAGGGCAGGAGCAGCGCCAGCACCCACCCCGGGAGCCCGCACGAGACAAGCGATGACAAACGTCGCGCAGTCGGAAACCGGAGCGCTCTGTGACGGCGACACGGGGTGAATGTGTAGACTGTGACTTGAGCGTCGGGAAGGGGCGAGGCCCGCTTTACTGTGGGGACCCCAAGTAACACTCCAGATCCCAAGACATCCGGGGTCCACCTCCCAGCTGACTCGGGGACTCTGCACCTCGCCCCCCCCAAACGTCTCCGGTCCGCGTGCGGTCCCCTGCGCGGGTGCGATGACGCGCTAGCTGACGTCACACCTGTTCGCGTGATGACGCCATCGCCACACCTCGCGGTTGGTGCGACGATACGGTCACTCCACTGTTGGTGACGCGATGGCGGACTTCATGCGCCCCGAGGCCCGCGCGTGGGTCTGGTCCCCCACGCGGGAGCCGCGGCCCCACCGCCGCAGACTCAAGCGGGTCCCGGGAAACGCAGACCCGCGGGTCCAGGCCCCTTCGCCTCGGCTGCTCCGCAAACCCGGGGCGCCCGCGCTTCTGACCTCAGACTCCGCAGCGGCGGCGGCGCGGGCCCGGGCCCGGGGCCCCAGGACGGGCCGGACGCCCCGCCAGTCTCGGCGGCAGCGAGGCTGAGAGCGAGCCGGGGCCCCCGCCTTCGCTCCGCGCACGTCGCTCGTGGGCGCTGGAGGGGACGCCCGAAGTGACAGGCCGGCGAGGGCTGGGCAGCGGGCGATCCGGCTCCTCGGCCTCTGACGCCCGTCTCCGGAGGCCCGCGCGTCCCCGTCCCCTTAGGCCCCGCCCCCTGGACCCGACGCCGCGTCTCCGTCGCTTCCCCGTCGCGTCCTTCCCTTTCTGGGCCGCGCGGCCTTTCCGAGCGCCAAAGGCGGCCCGTCACCGGAGGGCTCTCAGCTGCCCACGCGCGACGACAGAGACTCAGCGCCGCCGCGAGTGCAAGTCACGCAGACTTTACCATTTTTCTGGTTGTTACTTAACTTTTGAAAAGCATGGTAGGTGCTTACTGGACCCCGATTTGCAGACAGTACGCAAATCTGAGCGATGACGGAAGGAAGAGTGAACGCGCACGTCCTGGAGAAATGGGCACTTACAGCGCTTCTTATCTTTTTGCCGGGGGACACTGGCACACTTTCTTCTTTGTTTCCCAAGTGAATTGTAGAACATTTACAATCAGAAATGATTACTTTAAAAACACTGCCCTTCTGTCTCTTCGTCAAAGACTGGAAGTGAGTCTCGGATCCGAGATGGTTGGAGCGCGTGACTTAGGTCACAGAGCTTGTCCACCGTCAAACCGGAGGCCAGGGGACCGTTTGGGGTGCTGTGACTTGAATACAAACACTTAAAATGCTCCCTTTATAACGATATGTAAACATTGTTGCATAGGACAGATACTCAGTGCTAAGCAAGCTGCTCAGTGGTGCGATTTTCTATATTTTGGGTAAATCACATCTAATTTTTCCAGGGATGAGCTCATGTCACAGGGTTTGGATGGATTTCTAAAGACAGACCCCCCCCCCCCCCAAGGGTCTCAAAGTAATATGTGTCTTTATTTAATGACACTTGTTAGCAGGAAATTTTTGCATCTCATCTTTCTTAAATATGTTTGCTCTTGACCTACCCTCAGTAGTGATTAAAAATTTCCTCCCCTTTCACTCTGTGCTTCAAAATACAGCATCTAAAGCTTCCATTTAAAAGAGTTAATCACAATCCAGACAATGTTTAAATCTGAGTTTTGCTTTCCTCTGCTTTTAGGCTTTTGGCTGACAGAAGCCATCCTTACCCTGATGGCGGCTCTGGGGTGAGGCGGGGCACTTACTTTAGCTCTGCATCTGGGCAGCACCAGTCACAACACTGAAACCACGTCCTTTCAGGTTGGCCAAAATGTCTGTTCGGTTTTTCCGTAGGACGGCTCTAGTAGCACTTAACTGTCTTTAACTTCATTTGAATTACTTTTGTTAGATGGTATTGTGACAGCTGTCATATCAGCGTGCACTTAAAAAACATCACAGTTGGTGAATTTTTGTGTAGCCATTTTAATATTGAAGATGGAAGAAAATCCATTTTCAGCATATTGTGCTTTAATATTCCAAGAAAGGTAAAAATGCAACTGAAACACAAAAAAGGATTTGTGTGGTGTGTGGAGAAGGTGCTCCGACAGAGCGAACGTTTCAGAGGTGGTTTGTGAAGTTTCGTGCTGGAGATGTCTTGATGGATGATAATGTGTCTTTATTTTATGGAAAAACACAGTCGCCCTGGATGGCTGTTCACGACACTCCACCTATGCCCGGATTCTGTCTTCCTGTGACGTCACCACGTGGGTCAGGAGGCCATTATTCTCCACTCACAGCACTGGGCCTGTGATAGCAGAGTCACAGACCAGTAAGAGATGCCATCTGATCACACACACATTGGGTTGGCCAAAAAGTCTGTTTAATAAAAGACACAGTTTTCATGTTCACCAATAACTTTATTGATTGGGGTATTTTGTGTATGCTGGCTCTCTCCCACGTGGTAGAACATTGATTGTTCTCAGTTAATGTCTCGAATTGATCACTACCAACTTCAGCTGGTCTACCCGGCCGTGGAGCATCGTCCAGTGAGGAATCTCCAGCACAAAACTTCCCAAACCACTTTCGACACGTTCAATCCGTCACAGCACCTTCTGTACACACTGCACAGACCTTTTTTTGCATTTGCGTTTTTACCTTTCTTGGAATAATAGAGCATAATATGCTGAAAATGTGTATTTTCTTCCATCTTTAATATTAAAATGGCTACAAAAAATTCAATTTTTTTTAAATGCACGCTGATATGACAGCTATCACCACAAGATCTAACAAAAGCATTTCGAATAAAGTTAAAGAGAACTAAGCACTACCAGAGCCATTGTATGGAAAAAAACCAAAGGAACTTTTTTGCCAATTCAATACATTCACACACACAGAAATTAGATCAGATTTGCCCAATTAGAAACAATGGTAAGGAAAATTCATAACTAAGACTAACAGAAAGTTTAAAAATACCAACCTAACTAGTGTTTCTGGGGAAGAGGACCGCAGCTGTGGCAGAGATGTGTGGGTTGTGTTTTTCCTTTATAATCAAGTCACACTGACATAAACAAAAAACAGCGGAAGTAAACACACGTTTCACTCATGACTAATTACAAAGCAGGCATTTCAAATCAGTGTTGAGCTAATGTTTCTAGAACAATTATTTAATTTTCAGGGTCCAATATCTGTCAAGTAAATCACCGATTTCCATTTTATTCTTATTTAATATAACAGAATTGAGTTAGCACAAAGCTATTTCACAGCTGTCTTTAGATTAAACAGTCAAGGGCAGGCAGCCTTTGGGATTTGCTTTGGCATCTCCAACTCAAAGTCTTTTTGTTCAAATATTAAAGAATACCTTAAAAAATTAAATTAAAAAAAGAACACCAAAAATTATGTTTTATTATGAAGTTTCAAGCTGGGCTTCATAATCTTGGATTCTAAATTGCAATTTTTCACAACTAACTCAAATATTGAGGTGTGTGTTCATAAGGGTAGGGTTGGCTACCGAGGTGAGTATGAAATGTATTGTTTTTAAATCAATTTTTCATAATAAGAGAATCACCAGCTTAGCTTTTAGTACATTTTTGCTAACAATCCGTTTTTGTTGCAGTAAGTAGCAAACTGGATCTTCCAGCAGCAAATGCAAACCTTCCCAGGAAAGCCCACCCTCCTGTTTCTCCAGTGAAACACACTGGTAAGGACAGAGGCTGTGCACGTAGACAGTTAACAAATCGTTACACAATCAAGCGACCAAGTCCCACCCTGCCTGGTGCTCGTTCCGGCAGGTTCGATTTCTCTGACCTCTGGCTTCATCATTTATAAACTCAGGTCCTCACTAGGGATTAATGTAATGTTTTGAAAGAATCTTGAAAAAAAACAAAAACAAGGGCTAACACACATGCCCTGCAAAATCGATGAATAGATTAAAGCCTAGAAATTTCATTCTATCTCTGTGATGCATAAACAGACCCTTTCCAGACAAAAATCTACAGCATTCTCGCATCACTGTATCACTTACTGAGCGACATTACTGCTGTCCATACATAGGCAATAGCTCTCATGGTAGCACTGGCCTTTGAGTACCGTGTAAAATCACAAGGAATTTTACTGCGTTCACTGAATGGGACACTCCTTGAAAATACGCTGTCTCTCCAACCTTGAAATGTGAGATAGAATAGACAGAGCAGGTGTTGGCCTGGAATTTGCAGATTTTCCATATCCAGTATTGTCATGGCCTTTTGCTTTCTGAAATTAGAGATAAAGGCCGAGCTAGCATCCAGGGTTCAGCTAGTAGGGCTCTCCTCTACATGTGTCATAAACCAGCGACCGCGGTCACTGCCACTGCCACCGTGTCCCTCGATGGCTCACACTTACCTCTGAGGAAGTCAGCAGTTCCCTGGCCCCCTCACTGGGTCTCTGAAGGTAGGGGCAGAGCAAAGCCTCCTCCTCCCACCCCCACCCGTGTGACTGTGCTGGGGACACGCCACACGCGCCCATGCAGCGCCCTAAGACATGCCCTCACTCCACACACTCCAGTGTGTCCCATCCAGACTCTTCCTGGGAAAAAAGCCCGACATCCGGCTCCAAAGGAAGTGGCGCACGGGGGCAGCTTGGGCAGAACTCAGGCTGTGGGACACCTGCGTGGGCCAGTCAGAGGCACAAGACACGTGGCAGGCGGGTGAGGGCAGCAGCACCTGGGCCGCAGTCCATCAGCATTTGGGGCGGGGATAGAGGCTCACAAAACAAGTCCTGCCTGTTGGTCTTAAAGAGGTACACTTGTCATTTTTATTGCAAAGTAATTCAAGTAAGCCATTTTCCGCATCTGTAAAATGAATATTGAGTGACTTGGTTCACAGATTTTGTTAATGAGTAGGGACTGCATTGATAATCCATTATCATCAAGCATTGGCCATTTTTCCACATAGGATGAGTCAATGCTTCCTTGTTAATAATGTCTCCAAATCCAAACAAATCATTTCATTTACTCACACAGAATATAAGCATAGAAAAAAGAGGCAGTAAGTCAGCAATGATTTTCTACAAGCAGAATGTATTTTTATAATAAAAAATTAAAAAATCTGTTATATACTATCTATACCATAATTACTAGGCAAATAAATGCACAGAAAAGAGCTAGAGGAAAACAAAGCAAAGGTGGTTGTGCCTCTCTTCACCCCATTCGTGCACCCCTGACCCGCACAGGCCTGGCCGCTGGCTCCGTGTCTCCAGGGGAGGACTTCCAGTGTTTTCCTTCTTTGTGTACTTGTTAAAATTTTTATTGTGAATTTGTTTTACTTATAAAACGATAGGGCATAAGATTTAAAACACTCTGATGTCAGAGCTATCACTCAGAAGGAATGTCTTGGTATAACTGCGTGGATGTTCCAGGAGGTGAGCGTTTGAGATCTTCACTTAATTTGAAATAACATCGAGAAAGCCATGAAAGCTTTCCTCCCTGGCCCTTGTATAATTGTTTTTAGCAGAATTCTAATTTTTACAAAAATTTTTACTCATTTCTATTAGTAAGATTTTACATTATGTTCAACATCTGTCCATCTTGATGTAAGTAACGTATACAAGAGTCTTGAAGAGCAAATTCCACATGCATTTGTTTAATGTTATTTAAATACCACAAAGTGCTTTTTGACAACTAGGGTTTTGGGGGAATAAAAATGTGAAAAACCTACAGTGTGAAATGAACTTGAGTTTCTATAAATACAAAGGCTCTACACCTTTTTGTGGACGAGAGGTAACTTCAGATTTGTCTTTCGCTCTCTTTTTCTTCTGCTCTTCTGCTCGGTTTTCAGAGCAGTCTTTAAGGAACTGGTTCAGCTGTGGTTCACAATGGCTCGCGTGCTGCAATCCGCCTTCCCTTTCTAAAAAGACACAAGCTGTGAGGTGACAGCTTCCACAGTGGGCCCCAAGCCAGCCCTTCAGTCACCTCCCGGCGTGGAAAGGTCGGCGCTGCCCTGCCCTGCCCTGCTCCATCCAAGCCAGTTTCAAAATGCTCGACTCCAACGGCTCCTGGCCTTACCTTCACAGTGCTGGATGACACGGCCCCACAGCTGGTTCCTCCGCAGACAGGCCAGGTTCCCCACAATCAGTAAGTGCCTCCTCCCTCTGGTCAAGGCCACGTTCACCCTCCTTTCTGAGTCGATGAAGCCCACCTGTCTGGTCCGTACACAGGACAGGATGACGACCTCCTTCTCTGCTCCCTGGAAGGCATCCACCGTGGACACCTGCACGGCCCGCAGGCTGGGCTGGTCCAAAGCCCTGAGCGAGTGGCATAGCTGCGGGCGAGAGGATGGTCACGCATGCAGGGACAGGCGGCACGAAGCCGGAGCCCTCACAGTGACCCTTTTAGCTTAACCAGAGTGGAAATTTCACTCTTTTCCAGGGCCTGCAAGGATTTGCCTAGTTTCTAAAATGACAAATAAGTAACTAGGTGACACTATAAATCAGGAAACAGGCTGAAAAGTGTTGATTTTTCCGATGCTGGGAAGCTTGCTTGGATACGCTAATTTAGAATGAGTACACTAATACTGAAACATGAAAAACTCGGAAAAAAATAACTTGTTACAAGTAATTGGCTCATATACACATTGATATCTGGTATCTATCTTTGATTTACTGATAAAATGAAATAATGATGACTATTTTGGAAAACAGAGATTCAATCCCACCCGTCCCAAAACACAAAGCACATTTTCTTCCCTCTAATTTGTTTATTTGCATTTTTGTCCCAACAGCTGTAAACTGAATTTAATTAAACCTTGTTAAGTTTACATTTAATTAGAAAGAAAAAAAGCCAGACCAGAGACAAATCAGAATGTTTCTTCTGAATACATTAATTATGGTCCCAAAGGTTTTTCAAGCACCAATCCAAACCATTACAAATATAATATCAAACCCTGGGATGGAAAATGATACTGTTTAATACCTGATAAAGTCAGAGATGCAACACACACCTTGCACACCTGGGCTCTGTACAGCGTTATCACCCCGATTGCGGAGCCCGCTACTCCCCCCGCGACCAGTGACTGGATCAGTGTCAGTGTGAAAGCAGCTTCTGCCGCGTTGTGAAAGCTGCTGCCTCCTTCAGTCTGGAATAAAAACCAGACCCGAAATTACATTTCCCAGAAAGTCTGCGAAAGACCAGGAAAATCGCACAGACAGCCACAAAATGAAGCCAGGACACTGGGCGGGGTTGACTCGCAGCCACACTGCATCAGGCACCTGCTCTTGCCCTTGAACGTTGTAGAAACACAGGGTGGGGAGCCACTCGAACAGCGGGCTCCGCTCTGTCTCTGACACGCCATCCCTGAGGGTCCCGCCATAAAACAGGTCGTTAGCAACAGCAGTGATTGCAGGGTGACATCGGTACTGGGTTCTCAGAACAACTGGCTTATGACCCTAAAACATTTAAATGCAGAAAAATAAGAATTTGAAACAGCATTATTTTCTTAAGGGGAAAAAGATATATTTTAAAAGTTAAAAGTATTGCCAAACAGTACTCTTAGTAAATGAAAAAAGTAGACTGTAAATCAAATTTTTTAATGACTAAAATTATCGTCATGGTAAGTTACCGTTACATCACCAAGTCATAAACTATAACACATGCTGCACCTTAGACTCACCGCCCACTAACAGGGGTGGAAGAATCCTGCACCCTCCTGGACTGTCCTGCCTGGTATGACCCCCCCCCCTTCACCCGCAGCCACCCCGTGGACACCACCACCGTCAGTCCCTCAGCAGTCTGTTAATCAGGCGGGCTGTCACGGTATCACAGGGCTCGTGTACACGTCACCCCAACTTTCTTAGTAAGAGCTCCAAAGTGCAAGAGCAGAGATGCTGGCAATTCAGCTACAGCCCAGAGAAGCCATACAGTGTGCGTGTGTGCAGGGAAAACCCAGTCTATGTGGGGCTCGCATCCACAGTGGCAGGCGTCCACTGGGGTCTTGGGACATACCCCTTCGGATAAGGGATGACTGTGATATAACTGAGTACTAACATGTGCTACAATGTGGATGAACCTCAAAAACACGCTAAGTGAAAGAAGCCAGACACAAGAGGTCACGTAGGGGACAGTTCCAGGCTGCATGAGGGGAAGCTATGAGATTGTCATAGACGAAGTGTCCAGAGGGATCAGTCCACAGAGCCTGGGAGCTGACGGGAGGCTGCCAGAGGCAGGAGGGAGCTGCTACCTGGTGTGGGGTTTATTCTGGGGGATGGAAGCGTTGGGGAACTAGACAGAAGCAGGCGGTGGCCGCACAGCATTGTGAACGCAGGAAATGCTGCTCACTCACTTGAAGAAGGTTGATTTTATGTCATGTGAATACTACCTCCATTAAAAATATAGCAACAATTAATTTTAAAAAATTTAAATGTGAAGTAGACAAGGGACATAGATAATAGATTATAGTTTTATTTTACTTTAGAGCAAAGGCAATAAACTTTCCATCTACTACTAAAATACACAGGAAAAAGACATTTCATAAAGGGCACTTAAAATACGGGTTCTACTGATCTTTAAGGTGAGTGCTTTCTAAACAACTCCGGTTAAGCTGCTGGAAATATTTTCATTTTCCATCAGCCTACACAGTGTGAAACCAGTCAGTGGAGGTTCTATGTCAGTTTGGCAGCAGTACCATGAAGCAAAGTCGATCGAAAAGAGTCTGTTCCAATCCATGTTCATGAGCCGCGTCAGATCCCTGAACAGTGGGAGGGAGCTGTTTGGGATCTCCAACAAGAATTAGCTTTTCACACTCAAACCTGAAAAATAGAATTCCAAGTTAGCCCAAGCAACAGGAAAAGCTCACATTGACATTTACAGCACTATTTTTTTTCTTCTTTTTTAAATTTATTTTTAAGCAGAGGGGAAGGGTGGGAGAAAGGGAGGGAAACATCAATGTGTGGTTGCCTCTTGCATGCCCTCTATTGGGAACCTGGCCCACAACCCAGGCATGTGCCCTGACTGGGAATCGAACCAGCCAGCCTGGGGTTTGCAGGCCAGCACTCAGCCACCAAGCCACACCAGCCAGGGCACAGCACTATTTTCTAAAATGCATTTCAGACTTCAAACACCACCACCACTCTGAGAACAAGGCTTAGTAGTGCTAACACATGAATTAAATGGCGGAGCAGTTATGCAATAAAGAAACCCTTTTGATTAACTTTATGGTTTTCCACATAAAGCCACCGAGGGTCCCCTGACTCTGCATGGAACCCGTGCTCCACAGAACACATGTGGAGAAACAATGGTTTTTAAGATCTATAACTGTAGACTTAGAAGCTTTCTTAGAAGTCACCTGGCTTCAACTCTTGCTTTAGGATGAAGTACATTCAGTTCTCAGGGGCTTATGTCTTCCAAATCAGAGTAAGATGGGGAAAATGCCCGTTTTATAGAAAAACTGCAATATTGTAATTTACAAGAAACATATACTTGGTCCTTGAGATGACCAATCTGTCTGTCACACGTATTGCTCTTCCACAATTCCTGGCTCCCAGCTCCAGAAACCCTTGGAATGTCCAAAGTGTGGAACTGACCAAGGCTTTTTGTTCTGTGAATAAGATGATTTTCTGCAAAGCACCTGAGGATGGGGCTGGTTGCCAGGGCAACCATGTGATTGAAGGGATGGAACTTTCAGTCTGACCCCCGGGGAGGGGGGAGGGGCTGGAGTGGACCCGTCACCAGTGATTGGTGAGTTGATCACACCTAGGTGACGAAGCCTCCACAAAAGCACGAGGATTCAGAGCTTCTGGGGCGGTGACCACGGGGAGACCTGGTCAAGTTCCAGCCAGAGCGGCTCGGAAGCTCCGTGCCCCTCCATTCCTTGTCTGTCCTGTGCACCTCACTCTCCACCTGGCAGCTCCTGGCTCACATCCTTTTACAAGCAGCTCACGATCTAGTGAGTAACGTGTTCCTCTGAGCTCTGTGAGCCGTTCTGGCAAACTAATGGAACCCAAGGCTGTGGAGGGGGATGGCGGAGTGGAGGGGGGGGAGGGCAGGTCGTGGGAACCTCTGATTCACAGCCAGCTGGTCAAAAGTCCAGGTGACAACTTAGACTTGTGACTGGCTTTGAGTGGAGGGGTCACCGGTATTCCCAGTGTGCACGCGGTGGTCAGAAGCCCAGGGCTGTGGCTGGCGCCTGAAGTGGGGTCGTGCAGCACTGAGCCCTCACCCTGTGGGCCTGGGGCTGTCTCTGAGTTGCAGTGTCAGAACTGAGCTGAGGTCCTGGATACCCTCCTGGGGTCAGAGAATAGCTTGGTGGTGGGAACGCCCCCCTCAGTACCACGTTGGAATTGGGCATGGGAACCCCCACTTCAAAAACCTGTATTCAGATCTTAGCTCTGTTATATACTATGCACACGGCAAGTTATTTAATCTCCACAAGCTTCATATTCTACCAGTGACCTGTATGTGACAGCACCTTGCATGGCTGTTGTGAGGACTCAAGGAAGCACATGCGTGATGTGTTTCGTGTACAGAGGGTGCTCCAAAGTGTACCTCCTGCCCCTCCTTGCAGGGCCTCGCTCCTAGGCAGGGGTACCCACACCCCCTCATTTGCTCAGGACGGGCCCAGCTGAAATAGTGAAAGCCCACGATTGGGACCTAACAATCCTGCCAGTCCTGACAACCGGGACCAACGCCCTCCGCCCCTGGGCACAGGCCTGCTGAGTGCAGGGCTCATCCTGCTGCCTTCAGGGCCCTCGAGTGAGAGATGCTCTAAAAAGCACAACGTTTCAGTGGCTGAGAGAGCCTGGACTTCATAGTCTTCTAAATTCTAAGACAAATTTTAATTTTCAACCTGTTTTTCTTTATATACTTTATATCCTATCATCATCTAAAACTCATCTTCAGAAACTACACAAGGGAGTCCTACGAAGGCAGCTGAAGAGCACTCCCAGAGCCAGGTTCTCAGACAATGGCCAAAGAGGCACCTCTCGCCCGGGGAGAGGCCTTCGAGGCTCTGGGAGGATCCTGGCTTGAGAGTGATCCAGGTTTCAGGGTCGCGTCATCCAGATGTCTACACTGCGATCTAACAAAATTTGGACACATGAACCACCCCCCAATTTCCCTCTGCATTCTTAAAAACAATCAGCTTAGTACTTGAATTGCTAAGGTTGTCACAAACGCTCGGCAAGAGTTTGGACTGAGGAAGTGCCTGAGCGGCTGTGACCCCTTGGAAAGGACCGGGGTTACCGTGCGACAGGCAGGAGCGAAGCCGGCTCGGTCATCTGGCTGCATTCGTCCAGCACCACCACCGGGAACCGGAGGCCGTCCATGCACGGGAACGGGCAGGCCGCACAGGTGGCTCCGACCACGCGGACCTGCAGGACAGGGAGAACGATGTCATCGTCAACTGCTTAAAAAATGAGAGGCTGTATTTTCCAAAGATTTGTAGTGAGATGAGAACTATATGTTGGTGGTGGCGGCTGGTGATCGGAAACCACAAGTCACAATGGCCACGTGGTCACTACCTCCACACAGGAAGTGGAAATCACAGGACACAGCTACTTAAGCCACAGCCTATTAATAAGAACGAAAGGCACATTTTTACACCCAGGATTTTACAAAACATCAAGCATAACATACAGCATCTGTTCTCCTTGATGAGGCTGAATAAACACAGCACAGGCCAACACTCCGCGGAGCACACTGGACACGCTGACCAACAGACTTGGCCTAACTGTCTAGCATGCTCGTGACTTACAAGTATATCCAATGCACTTGTACAACAGCTGTAAGTTTACCTGAATCTTACCGACTTAAATAGTGAAATATAGAAAAGAGGAAAATCAATGACCATCTCTTTTGTCAACAAATGTGACCGACAAAAATAGGCTTTACAATTAGATAGACACTCCCTCCAGAGACCTTGTGAATGAAACAGGAAAATGTTATAAACACTTTGTTTTAATGATAAATAACATTCATCACATATAACAGCCCTCTATCAGGTAGGTTTTCCTTCTTTACAAAACAAAAATCCTAAAGCCACTTTTATATTAGAACCTCCAGTTTTAAACACTCAGTTCCTCTAAAGGGACTGAGCAGAGCCCTGACGGGTGTGGCTCGGTGTCATCCTGTAAAGCAAAGGGTCACCAGTTCGATTCCCGGTCAGAGCACAGGCCTGGGTTGTGGGTTTGGCTCTGACAAGGCATGTGAGGGAAGCAACTGATCAATGTTTCTCTTCCTTTCTTTCTTCCTCCCTTCCCTCCTCTCTAAAAATAAATAAATATAATCTTTAAAAAAGAAATAGAAATAAATAAAACAACCCAGCACAGGACACTCCTTGGCAACAAGGGTGAGAACCCTGAAGCTGTGAATCAGGAAGCAATTTTTTTTTTATTTACAGAAATATCTACCTCAAAAAAACAAAAGAAAAAAGTTTTTTCTTTAAAAAATTATATTTGTATCTTTTAATTTATTATATTGCTAAGACTGACAGCAAAATATTTTATTATTGAGCTAGGAAGCAATCGACTATGAAGCATTTTAAAAAATTAGTGTTACTGTAAAGATGTCACTTTAGGAATGTATCAGGAATGTATTTAGGAATGTATAGGAATGCATAATTGGAAATTTGTTTAGCTTTTTAAAAAATGTTACTCTGAGAGTTTTCACTTGTGAACAGATGAGACCAGTGAGTGGTACTTCACGGTAACGGGCTCTCCCTTGGAAACTGCCACAGGACATCGGCTCAGCGAGTCCATGGGGACTGAGCACAGCCCCGCTAAGCTCTTGGGCTTGGGCTGGGGCCATTGAGCTGGCTCCGTAGCTCAGGCAGCAGAAGGCCAGTGCGACCCTCCAAGGACTTCTGGACCCAAAGCTGTGGCAGACGGCTGTGAGGTCCCACCCACTGCCCCA
The DNA here is from genome assembly GCA_007922815.1 of Macrotus californicus. Taxonomy (NCBI): domain Eukaryota; kingdom Metazoa; phylum Chordata; class Mammalia; order Chiroptera; family Phyllostomidae; genus Macrotus; species Macrotus californicus. Next base: position 83,770 of record VMDR010001713.1, read on the forward strand.
CAACTCTGCAGTGCCGGCCCCCACCCCCGCCCAGGCAAAGAAGCGGGCGCGAGTAGGGCCCTGACCCACAAGGCCCGCTGGGCTGTGAAGACGCGCCCTCTCACACTCTGGCCACCGTCAGGGGACCGTCCGCCAGAGGCAACGATCTCAGAACAAGCCCTGCCCACTGGCCCACACTCTTCACTTTGTTGTCCCACAAGATGGGGCAGCGTTATTCCAGCCACACTGACCAATACAGGGTCGGAAGCAGGCTGATTTCCCCACGCGTCTCGCAGACAGTGACCAACAGCCACGTGGTCCACAGCCCTCTTTCCCTGCATCCCCCTGCTCTCCCCAAGCTCTCCTTGACTGCTGTCTCCTTCCAGCTGGCCCCAGGCCGCCTTGCACCAGAACTGGACGAAGTACAGCTCCACGGGCCCTATCGCGGCTCCCAACCTAGAACATGGTCTGGGCCCCAGGACTCGTGGGTGCAGACAGATCCTGAGAGGCTCGGCTTTCGAGGGAGCACCAAAGACAAATGTCACTTGGACATATTGCCCAGGGTCAGACCTTCTCTCCCTCTATTTCTCCTAAAAAAAAAAAAAATCAAGTTTCATTTAACTTGCCAGGGCTATATTCCCGCCTCTTCACTCTCCCCTTTAAGATTGAGAAAAGATAAGTAGGGAGAAAAAGAAAAGGAGACTCAGTCATGGTGAGCTGAATTTGCTCACAAATCCACTCCTCAGTGAACCCTAAGCTATTGTGGCCACTGTTTCCCTTACAGGGAATATCCCCAGCCGCAGGCAGAAGAGGGTCCAGACAGTTTCTGTGGACCAGGAGCCGAGCGGAGGCTGGTTCTCCTCACCTGCCTCAGCAGGGTCCTGTTGGTCCCCAGTTTGTGCTGCTCGATGCTCCTCCTTATGTAGACTCTGTCCATGGGCGTCAGGTCTTCTTTCATCAACGCATGTAGTTCTTTCAGCTGCTCGTTTGCATTTTCTGAACCAGCATGCAAGCTAAAAAAGCATTACATGAGAGTAGCCTTTTATTCCATTTTCGTAATATTCCAAAAAAGTTCAATACAGATTTTCTAAGTTAACCAAGAAAATGATAAGGCCTTCTCTACTCCTCTTCAAAAACTAAACTCCAGGGCTCTGTGACACCCTGTGACTTCTGGAATCAAGCATTCTCACCTACAAGGTAAGATTGGCTTGGCGATCTTCCTAATACTCCCGACTCTGACAAATTTTTCAAATCCAAGATTGAGAAGCCTTTAAACAAAACACAATAAAATAGATTCCAATTATTTAGAAAGTAGAGTATAAAACGAAGTTTCCTATAACACTCGTGTTACTAAAAGTAATGTTGTGTAACAATATTCTTTACTGCTATATAGTTCAACGTGAAATGCTTAAACTCGAAGTAACGCACAGCAACTAAGTTTTCACTATGACACGTTTTATAGAGAATCGTGAAACACGCGGTATCTTCCGTGCAGGGCTCACTAAGTGTTGGAACAGTGCATCCTGGCAGAGCCTTTCTGAAGGGCAGGCTTGCAAAGTATGTTCCTGTCTTTTGTTCTAGGCCAGGGACTTTTTCCTACGAAAAAATTAGAAGTGGAGATAAAGATTTATGTTTAAGGATCTTTGTCACAATATTATTTATAATGGGAAAAATTTAGAAAGAGCTGATCAAATATTGCTTAAAATATGGTGTAAGCAAATCATTGCATATAATAGAGCTATAAAAATTGTTTTCTAAGAAGATTTAAAAGCAGAACCCAAAACAACGTATATACTGATCATACCAAGTTTGGAAAACAAAATGTGTTTATGTATAAAACAATGTAAAGAAATATAATATCTGTACAGACTGCATATTTTTTACCATAAGCATTAACTTATGTAATATAAAAGTTAGTTTTAAAAAGCCTACACGTACACATAAAGAGTTATTTCTCCTAATTAAACTTTGTCATTTATGTTGACATTGAGATCATTAATAATTTTAGGATGTATAAATGTAACTGCTCCTTAACTGTTAAGGATTTGAAATTGAAATTACACTCGGCCCTTTGAAGGCAACTGTGAGGCTGATGTGGCCCCCGGTGACAATGAGTTTGACACTCCTGCACTGGAATATTGGTAAAGCCCTAGGTAACATTTTCTTTGCATTTTAAATAAAACTTTTAAAAATCACAAAAACTTTGTATCTGCAGAACAGTTCGTGTTGCTGTTGCTGCCTTCAGAGCCCCCTCACTGAAACCAAAACCCTAAGTCAGCTGTTCAACTGTTCGCTGTCATGGGTTCACATCTGTACCTCAACTCCTTCCCCAGTAACAGACCCAGAGACAAGGCCTTCTTGCTCATGGCACTGGGGCCAGCCAGAGACCCCATCTGCACCGGTCCCCTGGGTCCCCAAGTCCTGTGGGGGCAGGGGAAGGGTCCAGAGAGGGAGCCTGCCCGTGCACTGGGCTGAGCTGTGCGAGGAACACTGAGCTTGAGGACCCCTAGTTTGTAACAAGCAGTGAGCAAGGCTCTGTCCCAGAAGGAGACACCAGCCCGCCAGACGAGGCTGCCAGCTGCCCACACAACCCCCCCACACAACCCTGGGGCCTGTCCTGGGTCAGGGCCATTGGGGCCCCGTGTCCTCAGCACTCCAGTGGAGATCCACCTCTCAGCCCTACGTGTTCCTGGCTGAATTTGGATTTTTACACAAGCACCCCATCCTTGTGCCAAAATTGGCAGGTTTGACATCTGAGTTTCTCCAACTTACAGACTAGTAAGTTAGCCTGTTACTGTCTCCTGGCTACCACTCGAGTTGGAGACAAGGCCCTGCATTTCTGGCAAACCCAGCACTCAGGGCCCGAGGCAGAGAGCGCCTCTCTCAGCAGTAACCCTAAAGCACGAGCCTTAAGCACACTCGCCGCACTCACCCGAGCAGTACTCTGTCAACAGCTACATTAGTGGAAGCAGAAACTAGAAGTTTCCATGGTCTTGCGTTCCCAACTGTAGGAGCTTCGCTCTTTTCAAACAGGTGCACAAACAACAAAATCACCACCGCCAACAAATAGCTCTTTCCTGAGCCAAACACACCTAATTATTTGGAAGCAAGAGAAAAAGTAAAGGGAATATCACAAGCAAATTTCTGAGAGCACAAGAAATAATTTATCTTCCTCTCTCTTTTATTTAACTAAGTTATTCAAAAAAACATTAGCAGAGTGCCCAGTATGTGCTTAGCACAGGGATAAATAACCAGAAGACCTCTTAGTGAGACCACTGCATTAGGAAGACAGACAAGAAAAGGAACAATAAAATCACAAGGTTGGGAGGGAGCAGTGGGCAAAGGGGGTCAAAGATATGTGATGGAAGGAAACTAGACTTTGAAGGTGAGCACGCAGTATAGCACAGGTGTCAAATGGTAGTTATGTACACCTAAAACTTACACAATGCTACGAATGGCACCCCAGTAAATGTAGTAGGAAGTAATGAACGCGGTAGGAAACACTGTGATTATATCAGAGAAAGCACTTCTCTCTGGTTTGGTGGGGGTGGGAATGCTTCTTAAAAACAGGAAGTAACAGAACTCGGTCTCCCAGAGTACGACATCCAGACCCAGAAAGAAAGGGTCGCTCTAGGCAGAGGCTGAGTGAAGCATGTGGCTGTTGAACACTTCCACAGAGCCCATGGCAAACAGGAGAGACAAGGCTGACGAGGTTGGCAAGGGGGCAAGTCACAAGAGTTCTGCTTGATATGGCTAAAAAATGGAATTTTGTCCTGAAGGCCAGGGGAAGTCACTGGAGGGTCTTAAGCAGTGGGATTAATTTAACCAGATTGTGTTTTGGAGAAACTAGTTGAGTGGAAATATAAAGTGTGAACCCTGAGAAGAAAGGCACCTATAAGAAGGGCACCTGGTAGCTAACTGGGCCCCAGTGAAAAAACAGAGCCCTGCAGCTGTCTGCACAGGGGCCCGTCTGCACACTGCACCACAGGGAGCAGCCCTGACAGAGGAGCTCCTGGAATCCTATTTCAACCAATGGGACTGAGGCTTTCTGACCAATCATAGCAGCTCTATTCTGACCAATCAAGACAGTGCCTTTTGGACCAAACTGCAAGAATTTGGGGTCCTCATTTGCATGGGGATGGATCAATTGGGGGCAGGGGCAGGGACCTCAATCCATATAAGTCAGCTCCCCTCTGGCTCTGGGAGCACACTTTCTGTGTCCACCCAAGACTGACGAGAGCCCAATCTCATCCACTAGGACTGTGGAGGTAGGTGGAGGCTCGGACTGAAGGAACTGGAGAGAATCACCGTGAAGGACAGAAACGAGGAAGTGACACATCTCAGTGACTCATCTGATGGGGCAGCAGACGAACAGGACGGGGAGGAGGGGACTAAGAGAAAGACACTTCACCCAGCGAGAAAGACTAAGTTAGGATGACTCCTCAGTGTCTAGCTCGGTCAACAGGACAGCAAGTCAGATCTGCTTCAGGGTGGACGTCTGAGAGAGGAAAGACACTAAATAGGGGACAGAACCAGATGGATAGTTAACTCTGAGGGGAAAGCAAAGTTCCTTCACAAGGACAGAATCCAGGGGCAGGAACAGAAAATGCAGGTGGGCCGGATGTTTTGATCTGCATCTTCTGTGCTGGAGGCAAGATCAGTTTCAGGGCACAGGGCAGCTCAGCTACAAGAAGGAAGGTTTGGGACAGCTGTGCGGATGCCAGGGGAGTGAGCTGACCAGGAGCTGACAAAGGCCCTGCTCATCAAAGGTGACGTCCACCGTGACAGTGACACGCAGACACCCGGACACTCTAGTGATGGGTGCACAGAGCTTCTCCTCCCTCGTATGCTATTCACAGCTTACTAAATCGGCTCCAAAACATCTCGTTTAGAATTCTTCTGGAATCATGTTTGACTAGGAAGTGACAGAGGAGCAGACCAAGTTACAGAGGCTGGTGTACAATCAGGTCCTGGGCAGGAGACTGGGTGACAGAGGGCTACCTACAGCCCGGTGTTGACCACTCTCCCTGCTCCTCACCGTGGACGATGGTGATGGGGAGGGTGCAGGTGCGCGGCCCCTTCTCTTCCTCCGCACGTCCATGAGATGTCACCATTTGAGCTATCTGGGTGAGAGCTGCAGCCTGATCCTCGTTTAGTTTGTGTGCCTCGATTAATTCGTTAGCTACCTGCAACGCTGCTTCTAGGCTGGGCAGGTCCCACTTCGTGTTGGTGCATGAGAAGGCTGGAGGGATGAATTTTCTCCTAGCCACTCTCCTGTTGCTAATGGCAGTTGACGAAGACCTAGTAGAAGGGCAGCAAATAAAATCAGGGAAAAATGAGAGGCTTTTGAAATAGGTGAGTTCACTTCACAAGCATCACAGAGGACATCTTCTTGTGGGCACAAATGTGAGTGCACTCCAATTTGGAGGGTAGGAGAGACAGGAACGGACAACTTCAGAATATCTACCACGTGCAGACACTATGCTAAGCATTGCATATACTATTTGTTGTAATCCTCACAACAGCACTAGGAAGTAGTAATTCACCCCGACAGAGATACAGAAAATATCACAAGTTCTTCCCAAAAAGCACAAAGTGACTTAAGTGGTGTGCCAACACTGAAGCCCGTGCTTGGTTATGTAAGCTTAGACAGTTAATATAGCCTCTGTCTCTTTTCGGGTTTTTAAAAAAAATTTGGAGAGAGGAAGGGAAGGGGTGAGGGAAGGAGACAGAAACATAGACTTGTTGTTTTATTTAACTGGCTGACACCTGTATGTGCCCTGACTGAGGATCAAACCCACAACCTTGGTGTACGTAGATGATGCTCTAACCAACTGAGCAAGGGCCAATGTAGCCTCTATTTCAACTGTCAAGAAATAAACTGGCTTTACTTCTATAAAGAATGAGTTTATTTCAAAGTAGGAAAAACACACATTGGAATTATATGGATTTTTTTAAAAAATAGGCTTCAATGTGGTGAGAAAAACGAAACACCACCAAACAGACCATAACCTTCCAAATCTGAAACTAGTTTTTGTAATTTTAATTAATTTAATAAAATATCACTTCCAATTTTTTAAAGGGGGCATGGTGCTGGATAAATTAAAAATGAGATATAGGTTATGTCAAGAATAAAACTGGTACCGATATACATACTGGAGTCAAGCTGTAAAATGATTATTTAAGTATTTTCAATTGAATAAATCTGACATATAACATTAAGTTTAAAGTGTACAACATGACACTTTGATACTGTAAAACTGTTCCTTTAAATGTCAAATTACTTGTGGTATAAAAGTACAGATGGATAAGAAACCCCACACTCTTGCTCCTTAAGGCAAATGGAGCAAATCTGCAGTCACACTCATTAGCCCGACCACAGTAAGCAGCCAAATGGGTGAATGGGCAATTGATGGGAAACGGGCTTATTTCCCTTTCTCTTTTAATTTCCAACAACTGACAGACAGCCATCTCACAGTCTCTGAAAGACCATTAAAATTTTGTTGGCAACATTTACGAGATGTGCTTATACCGCGTTTCATGTTCCCACTTAATCACGGCCCGTGGAGCACGGCTTACATCGCTAACAGGTGCTGCGTGAGAGGCAGAGTGGCTGGATTGAAGTGGTCCCGGATGTTTTTCAAGGCGGTCAGCTCTGCGCTGGCATTACACACCAGCAGGGCGTGCACCACCGCTGTGGAGAGGAGGCAGAGAACGGACACTCAGTGCGAGGAAAAGGGACCATGAGATCCAGCTGAGGATCCACATAATCCAGAGAACGAGCCCACAGCTGCAAGCCCCCGAGCACAAGCACACCGATGCATGTGGGTCCCCGGCCACACCCAGAGGACACGGCGCCCCTCACAGCTGCAGTGATAGTCAGCAGCCTGCCCTATGCCTGTAGCATCTGTGTGCTCTTTGAGCATTTTGTTGCATTTCTTCAATTATTTCATAGAAAGACACGGAGAGCAGGAAATGAGATGCTGATGTTGGTGAGGAAACAACTGCAACAAACGTGGACAGATGCGGGGAAAGTGACAAGTGCCTCCTTCACGAGGTGATTCAGTGATGACAGAAAACACCAGAAGTTAAAAGTGTGTGTCTTTACCTGGTCACAGACCACATCCTCTGTCAGAAACTGACCCGGGCCCCCAACACAGCAGCCGCCAGACAGACAGGGTCCGCTGGCAGCCTGTGTCATCCCGCGCTCCCAGGACAGATGACGCGCCCTCCCACCCAGCTGCTCTCAGGACCTCCTCAAACTCTGGGAACTTGTCTGTGTAAAACTAAACAATTTCTGTACTGACTGTGCCCTATTAGAATAACAAGCCTCGGAAATTAAAGAAACTAAAAGAATTAGAACTTGATATAGGAAATTATTTGACAAATTTCTTATTTAAGTATTAGGCACACGTTGTGTGAATTCAACTTCAACAAAATACGCGTGAGCGAGGGCCCCAGATCTTATTGCACTGATGCCTCTGGGACTGGAACTGCAGAGATGTTCATACGGGTTGACTGTCAAACACGTGTCCAGGGACACCAGGGCAGGAAGCAGGAGTGGGTGCTGTCTCTCGGCTCGAGTCAAAGAATCACATACCAGGTGGCATCCTTGGTCATGGTGCATCTCATGGCTTCTCTCTTGCACTATAAATTAAGGTGGGCACGGTGACACTTACTGTCTGTGGGCCAGTGGGAGGGGAAGTAGCCTTTCAAAGGTACCAGCTCCACCTCGTTGGCAGATGACGGCCCAAAAAAAGCGCTGCATGCAATGAAAGTGTCCAACTCAAAGTCCAGGGTTTTGGAGACCACCCACAGGTCGTCTGAAAAGAGACACTTTTTAAAGGACAAAATCCAAACTATGCTCAATCCAAAGCTATTTTTGATTTCTTAGATGCTTAGCTCTACATTATTTCTCAAAAAACAAAATTGGCTACTGTCATCTGTGAGATTTCACCCAAACTAGGACCTGAACATGTAACATTTCACTTACACATTTTTAACTAGATTACTTTTATTTTTTAAAGTTATTTTATAATGATAAAAAACAGTATAAAACAAAGACATCTAACTCATCTTTCTCTTCTAAAACAGCTCTATAGCTACATCGGAATTTCCCAAGGTAGACTACTAGCCTAGGACAGCAATTTTCAACTATTTTCATCTGGTGGCATAAACTGATTATTAAAATTCTGCGGCACACCAAAAAATACATTTTTTGCCAATCTGACAAAAAAAAAGTCGGTATGATTTTAATTCATTCACACCACAAGGCTGTTGTTGTTGTGGGCTGTCATTTCTTTTTATTTGACAATCTAAGGAAAGAGAGTCAGTGCCCCTGACCAAACAGTCAGGTATTGCATGTGTTAAAAATTCTTGTTACACCGCGGTTGAAAATCGCTGGTCTTGGAGAGAGCACATAGTGGTTTCCGTGCTCAAATAAGGTCAGCAGTTCATGGATGGGATACAGGTTCTCTTAACAGCTGAGGCTCTGGGGTAATGAACAGTCTGCATTCTCTCTGTTGAACCTGCCCACCTGCCTCTACAGCACAATGTGTACCTGCAGCCAGCAGGCCACGCCACCGTCCGGGACACCTGCACACGGTTTCTACCAGCAGCAGAGTTTCCACTCACAAAGGGCCGCTGTATTTGTTCTAAAACGTATTTGTACCAGCTGTATCTGTTGTTACAATTATATAACTCAATCATATGTTATTTGAACCACTATGAGTATGAAGAAAAAAATTGTTTTAAGAAAACTTAAGCAAACAATTTAGAAAGACAATAAAAAAGATTTGCTGAAGAAAGGGGACCAAAACACAAAAAACTGCTTCTGACTCAAGTACAGAAGAGATAAATGCAAAACATTAGAAAAAGTGGAAAAGTTTAAATCACTCCCCACTCAGATGACTCCAGAAGTGTCTAAGTTCTTGCTCCATATTTAATGATTCAAATGGTATATTTATGGGTGGTAGATTTGTGGGCATAGTTCATAAAAGAAACCTGGAACCAGATCCATAATGAAAAGGATCTCTAATCAGAAAACCTACATTCTGAACAGAAGCCTTGACTGTTTGTCAAAAGATCATTAAGTAAAAATATATTTACATTTTAAGATTTCATGTTTAATGTCCATATGCATTATTTTAAAATTAACTGACCAACTATGAGTCTCAACCACGCCTCACCTTGAAAAGTCCGATGCACATCAACAAAGTTAAAGGCTCTGAAAAATCTTGCATTGAGGTGATGTGCTTAATATATAGGGATTTCCAAGTTTATTTAGCCACATACCCTATTTTCTTTAAATTAACTCTTACCAATGCCCCCCAGGACTATTATTTTAGTAAGTATGTTTAGGAAGCTATAGAAATAGCTGAGCTACATATTATGGTTATTTTATACCTAATTTATTTAAAAGTATTTCCCAATTCAGGTAACACATACTTAAACAACTTATTCCCAGCTGCTAATATTTACTTTATTCAACATTTGCCACAACTTGGAACAAGACATCTAATTCAAGGCAGCTGACAGGAATAGTCCCTGCGCCCCCCGGAAATGACGGTGCGGCCCCAGCACAGTGCGTGGGGTCAGGGCTGGGAAAGCCACACCGACCTTGGAAGTGATCCTTACGGGAGCCACAGGAAATGAGAAAGAGAATGATAAAATCCTACAAAGCTGGGAAATTACTACTCCTTACCGACGACAGAAAGAAAATCTGGAAAAAAAGAGAATTTTCCCATCAGACTCCCAGGAAAACCTCAAGCTCAGTAGCCCCAGGAAGAGGGGCTGCGGGGACGCAAGGAAGGATGGTGGAGCAACCCTGGACTCCAGGGTCTGTCCTGAGGCTGAACCTGGGGCATGTCACCCTCTCAGACACGGGCTACCAGGGTGGACTGCAGGGGGCACCACAGACCAGGGAGGGCTCTTAGTGGGGGAGGAGTGGCAACCTGTGTGACTGCTGGGCACCAATGACAAGTGACTAGATCCGAGTCCCAGGGATGCTTGTGGATCTATGGGGATTTTGCTGTTAGTAAAACACAATAACCTGTTTTATGTTCCAGGTCAACAGACATTCTAAATGTCAGATAGGTATTATTACTATTCTCTGGACAGTGAAGTTAAACAAATTATCCACAGACAGGGGGCCAGGAAATGGGAGAGCTGGGACTAAGCCCAACTTCACTGCAGCACCAGATTGGGTTGCCGCCACCCCCCCCCACCCCCCACCCCCCCGCATTGCTAGAAAGAACAGCTGATGCCCCAGGGGAAAATTAGTTTATAGGCCAAAATAATGAGACATTTAAGGGGCACAAAGACTTCAAGAGAAAAACACGCTGGATTAGAGTCCTTCAGAAAAGGAGACACCAAAGCAGATGGAGAAGGGATTTCAAGGAAGGCTGGTGGAGAGACAAAAAGGAAGGGGAGGTAGTAGCAACTCGAAATGAGAGCAAGAAACGGAAAAAGACGTGAACAAAAATATTGGTTAGGAAACATATGGTAGTTGAAGTAAAGTAATAATTGAAAGGATAAAAAGCAGAATGGATATATTTAAAAAATAAGCAATTTAGAAGGAAGACAGGACAAAACCCCAGACAATGTGGAAGAAATGGGAAGAGAGTCACAGGATAGATTCAAAAGGTCTAACATCTGAATAATAAAAGTCCTGGAGAAACAAAGAAAAACCAGAGGCAGATGATGTGAAGGAATGATGGAGACCAATTTCCCGGAACTAAAAACGAACCATTTCCCAGCATGCGCACATCGATCAAATGCCCGTGCTGTTAGTGCCGTTTGCTCCAGTGCTCACAGCGAGCTGCAAGAAGACCGAGAAGGTAGAGCCAGTTGGTGGGGGCAGAAGGACATACAGCTGTGCGCATCTTGCTATCCAGTGGTCTCTGGAAACAGACTTGAGAGTTAAAAGGTAGAGAGAGTGCCAGAGAAAAAGGTCTTTTAGAAATGGTTTAATTTATTATACAATAAATCACAACATATACTACATTAAACCACCCCTTTAAAAACCCTCTTTAATAGTTTCCGGGCAGGGATGCAGGCACCACCCGGCAGACACAGCTCAAAGCCAGAGCCGTGGGTCCTCTCCCTAGATCAGGGGCGTCAAATTCATTTTCACTGGAGCCACATCAGCCTCGCAGTTGCCTTCAAAGGGCCAAATGTAATTTTAGGACTATATAAATGTGACTAGGAGCAAGGAGCTCGGCGCTGCTGCTGGATAGAAACAAGGTGCCGGGCCGGATTCGGCCCAAGGGCCTTGTGTTTGCCACCTGTGCCCTAGCTCTTCCTAGGGACTCGGAACCTCAATAATTAGGAGAAGAGGAAAAGAAGTGAAGAGAATTTGAGTTCTAGTTATCTGAAAACTCGTCAGGGGTGTTTGACTTCAGGGCAGCAGACTGAAGATCAAAAGGGATCCTGAAGACACGCTGTTCAGAAACCAAAGATGTGCACGAGATGGCCTGAGGAAATTCAGGCCACGAAAGACCTGAACCTGATTAGTAACTAAGTCTGCTTTTGGTGATGATATCAACTTTGAAAAAAATCTGCAAAAAGCCTGATTTCAGTGCAACTGAAAGAGCAATGCCAGATTAGCAACGCACCCTCTTAGGAAGAAAAAGGTGGATGTGCTAAAAGCCGCTGTTGTCAAAGCCTTTTAATTTTAAGTCCATGACAAAATCACACTGCCATGAAGTCACTGAGGACGCTTCAGAAGAACATCATCCAAGGACACTTCATGCCATCAAGTTACAGGAGGCAGGAACTATTCCCAGTGAGCAAAACCACAAAGAAGCCAAATATTGGCAAAGAAGCCAGTAAGTGTTTAAAAAGGAAGAACAGCCGAGACGGAACGTAAGTCAGAGCAGCAACATGGCAAACCCTCCAGCACAGCCCTCTGAAGGGGACGCTGTAGTTCCCCCCAGACCCAGGAGACACTTGCTGACCCAAAACGGAAATGTTACATCAAGCCAGGGAAAAAGGAGTCCGACAGCCCCCCGGGGTCACAGTGACCGAGAACACATGCAGAAGGGCAGCATTTTGACAACTCGCAGAAGGAAGGTGTCAAGAGTCGTGCAGCCTGAGCTCAGGGACAGTGTGAGACCGCTTCCTGGACAGGCCGGCAGATGGACGTGGCAGAAGGGAAGTAGTTGCCATTCTTCGGTTTGGAACAAAAATCCCCCCAAAAGTCTTCCCTGAAGGTGTACTTGAAACCCATCAGGGGAAAAAAATAACAGAAACAAGCCAAGGGCAGAAGCAAGGAAGTGTGAGCCCGTGTTCTCCGTTCTGTATGTGGGTCTGAAGGCTCTGGAGGAAACAACAGGCTCCAAAGGGCGACACCCCAAGTTTTCAGCAGAACAAGCCTCTGCGCGAGGGTCAGGTCACTCAGAGTGCACGGGGGTGGGGGTGGGGGTGGGGGTGGTGGGTTGCTGGCCTGCACTGCGGAGCAGCAGGCACAGCTGCCCCCGTGTCCTTCCAGGGAGCAAGCGGGAGAGAAAGAGCAGCCGTCAAGAACGGCTGCATTTCAGGGAAAAGTCACGTTTGATGATGGAAGTTTTCCATCTAAAACTCCTTCCTCTGTTTGTTGTTTTAACCAGCCCATTATTTAAACTTGTATTTGAGTAAGTCTCTTTGGAGGGCGGACAGAAACGAATTTTTTGTTGTCTTTATTTCTCTTTTTTACGTGTTCAAGTTATATTTACATGAACTTTCCATAAATGAACTACATAAACTGATTTTTAAAAATAAGCCTAGACTGTTCACTTTATAAAAGAATTTTGAGATTATAACTCTCAGATTTCCACATTTGTGCTGATCATGAAGTGGATTAGATCTGTGATTCTTTGCCTTGAAAATAAATTGTGGCGATATATTTAAAATGGTAACGAAAAAAATTTGAGGAAACTGCAGATATTTAAAACAGATCAGTTTCGCCAAGTTATTCTTGTTAGTGAAACGAAGATGAAGATAGGAATATTTATCATGGATATATAGATTATTATACAAGTAAACACTGACTTTTATTATAGTTTTGTTTGTAGTTTTGTACTTTTTGACTGTTTTAGTTTTCCAGGACAATTTTGGATTTCTGAACTATATTTCCATTATTTAGGCAACATATATCATTTAAATGTAGCAATACAACCAAATATTGGTTTTACATTTCACTGCATATAAACAGCTGTTACATCCAGAATGTACAACATCTGAGCACATGGCCATGAGCTCTTACAGAAACACGTCGGGAGGAAGCGTGGGCTGGCGTTCACACGAACAAACTGGGAAGGAGGTAGGGCGGAAAGGGCATTTCCTGAGAGCTGAAGAGGTCAGGAGATGACCCACTGAGAAAGGGACTGCCCTACACAGCATAGTGCTGTTACTAAAAGGGAAGTAGGATTTTAAAAATCCCTTCAAAAGCTGCACTTTTGCTGCTCTGGGAAAAATTAAAGGTTCCTGGCTAACTAAATAAAAGTAACGAAATTTTGAAAAAACGCATACGTATCCAGAGCCTCCAGAGCTGTGTGTGGCTGGGATGCACCAACACGACACATCCACTGACCTTTGCTGTAAGTTGAAGAACTTTCCTTCCGACTCAGCTTAAGATAAAGTTTGCTTTTAGGTTCATTATAAAATTCAGGATTTAAAGTTGCAAACTTCTTCAGTTTGCCATACTGTTTCCTTTGAAAATCAAATCCTTTTCTGCAAAATGAGTAAAAAACAAAAATGAATTTGAATATTGAGGTACACATCTGTTCTTAATTGAGATAAGACTGGCAATATGCACTATATCAGCTTTGGGCATACAACATAATAACTCTACATACAGTGAAATGATGACCACGGCGAGTCCAGAGTCACGAGTGTTTCTTTTGTGATGAGAACTGTTAAGGGCTCCTCTGTGTGTGGCTTTCGAATGCACTAAACACAGCATTACTGACCACAGTCAGCACGCCATCCACGACACTCTCAGGACTGACTTATAATTTTATAGCTGGAGGTTTGAAGGTACAATTGTTTTAAAAATCTTGTTTTAAAATACAGTATGAAAAGAACTAGGATGTGTGTATGTTTATATTCTTTCCTACATCCACACAAAACAAAAACACTGTGTCAAAGGAAGAAAAGAGCAGCCCTCACAGACTGATCATCCGTCTTAAAAGAGACCACAATAGAGAAAGCATCTAGAATCGCTCCGCAACTGAGCAGCTGCTGGAACCGTGACACGGGAGTAAAAAGCCAGCCCCGTTACGTCCACATCTTACAGGTCATGATGATGACTGACCAAGACATGCAAGTGCTAGGAAGAGTGCCTGGCACATAGGGGCCCCCAGCACACGCTGTTATTTTTACATTATCAGGCAAGTGCTCATGGTATTTACTTTTTGGGTGATTCCCACATCTATGAGTCGTGTTTCCAAAATGTGCTGCTCTATTACCCCAAACACCCGTGTGTTTTTTGGCCCGTGAAAGGGGCCACCTGTCATCCTGCCCCGATGAAAACCGTGCTCGCGGTCTCTCCAACAGGGTTTCTCTGGGGACCGTGAGTGTCCATCAAAGTGGGTAGAGGAGTCACATTCCTGCAGCTGCCCGGGGACTGCCAGCACTGCCTGTCGTTCAGAGGATGGCACCTTCTGTCAGCAACACTGAGGGTCTCTGTATTTTAGAGACTTCACTGATCTCAACCTCTTTTAAAACTGATGATGGTTCTGTGATGTTACTGTTTCCTGATCTAACTGGAGGCAATGATTTGTTATCATAAAACACACCTCACCAAAAGCTGGCATCCCTCATAGAGGGGCACTTTCCGACTTCGTAAGTACAAGCCAATGCTCTTCACATCCCTCAGCACGGTAGCAGGAGGGGATTCCTCCCGTGTTAAATGTCCTGAGCTCACTTCTTCAAGCCACTTAAAAAACTTACATCGGTCAGCTTTGGGCGCATCACAGGTATAAAAAAGACGACCCTAAGGGAAGAAGATAATAAAATTCAGTGAGAGAAATGTTTCTACTTTTCACTGTTTTTGTATTAAGACTTTTACAAAGGTTGCTTGGCATTAATGTACTCCAGGAAATTAGTTGCTACACGACTTAATCTTTTCATTAATTTAAAACCATGCAGTTTTCCTTCTGCTTTCTCCTTATCAAAAAGTTACATTATTCTGACAATATAAGCTTATTTGAAAAGTAAAATTTATTGATTTTTTTATTAAAAATGATTACTAGAGACCACCTGCAAGCTGCCTAGAATCAGCTATGAGGAGCACCAGGCGCCCTTCAGTCCAGCCCCCCTCACTGAAGTGTGCACACACACGACACACTCATGTAAACTGTTTCATGTTTTAAAATAATACTGAGGTAACAATACATTTTCTACTCTAAAACTTAACTCCCATAGCCAATAATACTATAAGTATGACAACCATGTCATCAAATAATCTTTAAAAAAAGTTTTAGTGGCTCTATAACATTTTACTCTATGGTTCTAACATTATTTATGAACTCTCACTTCTGACAACCACATTTAATCCAAGTTTACACACTCAATGTGCAGACAGGGAAAGAAAACTCTTCCTGTGTTTCACAATGAGGACCAACCACCTGTCAATACACAAACATTTTACCAACTCTTCCCAGTCCGTATTCAGCAAAATAAATCTGTCAGGGTGCTTTTCTGTCCCCTGGCCTCCTCTAGTTTTAGTACCGGGTCACCCCTTTGGGCCTCATCAGCTCCACGCACACAGGCCCTTGGCTCTCTCTGGAACTTGGGTGCGTTCCCTCCGACCTTACCAGCCACAAAGGTATCATTTCCTTTTGTGTCTCTCCACCCACTACTGTGCAGTGAGTTCCTAAGCTACCTGAAGGCTGGTCTTCACTCACATGTTTGTGTCCCTGCACACAGATCATCTTTCTGCAAAAACGTCCTGAGAGTTTGTTAGCTACTGAAGCCTCAGGCCGAGGGCTCCGCATCAAGACTTAACTTCTGCCAAGCTTGTCAGAAAGCAACAGGCACACACACCACTTGTGAGACAAGTGTGAGCGGACAACAGGACAGGAAGAAGGAGCAAGACCTTGTTTGGACCTTCCTTTTGAACCGTGACAAGTTTTGCCGGTTGATGGTGATGGCAGGATGGCACCTTATTTTCTACAGTTTTCAGTTTTTCTCCATTTGATGTGTCAAACGACATGTCAACTGCAGACAGAGCTTTGTGCAGCCTCTGTGCCAATCCGAAGAGCAGTATATTCAGATGCTCTACAAAAAAGACAGAGGTGAAAATTAAACACAAAGTGATTTGTCTTTGTGTCACACATGTGCTGCTGGTTAGTAAATTTGAAAAGAGCCCTTTAACAGAGTAAAACATAACTTGACACTAATATCCACTTTTTAAAGGCAAGTTTTGCCCTTGTACAACAGAACAAGCGATCAAACCATGCGTCGTACTTAAAATTTCCTACTTAACAAAACCATTTGTAACACTTCAAGTATAAAAGAAAGTGAAAACCTGTAACTTGAAAAAGATAATCCTGTCACTTCCCATTTCTTACAACTCAATTTTGATATGATATTAAACTGGAGTAAACATGGAAAATAACAAGTCTCAGGTAAAAAATGTAACATGTAAGGTCACAGCGTGTACTGGCACACTTTCTCACAGCTACAGCACTTACACTAGGCCGCCATCAGTTGTCGTGACATAAAAAAGGTGGCATTGTACCTGTGAGGCAGGACGTGAAGACCTGCTTGTAATGCGTGGGAGACTGAAATACCGCTGGTATGTGAGTCTGCCTTTGGGGAAGAGACGTGCATTTTATTTTCCGCCAGTTTGGGAAGCACAGATCAGAGACATCTACCTCCTGAAATGGAATAATTCAAGTTATTATAACAGCCACAAAAAAATGCTATTTACTAATGAGTAAATTACTTTCTATATAGTATATGTTTAAGACAACAAACAATTTTTAAAAAATTTCCAGAATCCTTGAAAATAATATTCTAAGTTTAAATGAGAAGCCCGTGTAGCAAGAATGGCTACCCACAGCACTTTCAATAAAGACTAACTTTTCTTGTCAGCCCCTTAATGAGCTTTAAATAATTTCGCTAGGAAACAGCTGATGAGAATGGATCATCACGCATCTCCCTCTCTGATTACAACTATCAGCGGGTCACAGATGCACCTTTACCTGGATGAGGACTGATCAGCACATGGAGCTGACAGTGTGAAGTAAGGAGCCACAGTAACGGCAGTCCTGGAGTGCGGTGGGAACAGTAGGAGCTGTGACTGAGGACCTACTGTGTGCCAAACACCGCACCTGCCACTTCCAAATGTGTAACTTGAGCTAATGCTCACAGAAGGCTAGGAAAGATCTCACAGCAGAGAAGATGAGGCTGTAGCTAGCGTTATGGAAAACTCAAAGCCAAAAGCCATTAGCTCCAAGAGTGACATCATGTGCACAACAGCTACTGGAGAGACTGCGACGAGACCCGACTGCCTCCTCACCTGCGAGTGCATCACGCTGCGGCTGTAGCACGCAGACCTTCCTGACATGCTCTGGACTTCCTCCGTCTCCAAAGTCGGCTTAGAATTCGGAGAAAGGGCTTTGTTTCTGCAAACACAGTCCTGGGGGCCAGCGCCTGGCTGATGCAGGCAGAGCGCGCAGCTCAGCAGCTGCAGGCGAGCAGAAGCCTCCAGGCTGCCCCCCAGGGAACTGTCCTCCACGAGGCGGAGGCTTCCGCTTGCAGCACCCCAGCGCATCCGGCAAACCGCCCCAGTAGAGCCGGCTGAGACGCTCGGCTGAGCTCTGTTTGGAGTGGGCAGGCCACCACAGCCTGTGTTCTGATATTTCAGCCACTTGCTTTGTGCAGGCGTTCCATGGAGATATGAAATAGCCCCAGGGGTCACTCCCCTGGAAGCCTGGCACAAGGAAGCTGCACTATGGTCCTCTGGCCCAGAGTGTAGAGGACCTACCACGGGCTCTGCACACTCGCCGGGCAGGGGTCCCAGAGCTGCGGGCGCCGTGACCAAAGGAACTCGGGTTCTACTTAATACAGGGTGCCTTGGAAGGTCATGAGTCTCCGGGGAACTGAATTTTTTCATTACTGGAAAAAAAAAAAAGCCAATTACATAAAAACATATCAAGGTCATCACCTAGGCTCTGGACACATCTATACCCAAAAGCAAAAAAATACCAACTTGCCTTGAAAAAAAATCACATAACTTTATTTCCTTTTTTAAAATAAAAAAATTCAATGCTTTCAGTCTCAAAAACATATTCAAAGATGAATTAATAGACTCTGAAACTTTCTGAGGGTGGATGAACTTGAAACTTCTTCTTACCTCCATAGCTAAAGACCCTCCCCTCCCCCATTACCATACTTCAGATTTACGTGGCACTGAAGTTTCCAGCCAAGAACAGAATCACCCATTTCACAAATGGGACAACAGAGGCCTAGGGCAACATATCCAATGAGACCCCATAACTAGCCTGTTCTGAATCTTACATTCTTTCTCCAGAGACTGAAGTTCCCGGTTTATCTGTGTCATTACACCTTCCTCTACATTTTTATTACAACCATGGATTAATATGCTGACCTTCAGGGTAAAGATGTTTGTTTAGCTTTAGTTTGACCTATTAGTATGAGAGAAATGAGAGAAGAGTTTGTGATTTGCAAACTCATGTTTTGGCAGATTTTGGCTGTCAGTAATAGATATACTCCTGAAAATGTAAAAAGCAGTAATATTTATTGAATAAATTAACAAATAATGCTGCATGAGAACTATATAAGCTTAAAGATTTTATCAGACAGTGCTATTTCCTATTTTATAATAATGTACCTTCTTGACAGTTTCTATTCTTTTGGAAATAAACTGCGGATCACTTGGGAAGCTAGCAGAGCAGCAGGTGAACTGACACTTTTAACAAGTCATTAAGCAGCAGGGATAGGGAGGTCAGAACCCCAGCAAAGAGCAGACCTTCCAGTGTGACTGTGAAGGCATCTGTCACTCCACTGTCCCGTCACCTGTCTCAGATACCCCATTGCCCACACCAACCCTTCCTTAGCTGTTTCGTTTATCAACTGCCCCCAGAACCTGCCCCAGCCCAAACACCCATGCGCATCACAAAGTTCTTTTTCATATGATCCACCCGCGACAAAATAACTGCCTACGATGACACTGCTTATCCAACCGAACTTCAGAATCAGGGGAGACACACTGACAATCACAGGGACAGAGAGGAAAGTGTCAGTGGCAGGATCCTACAGGAAGGAGACTCATCAAGAAGCAGGAAGTTACTCACAGGGAAACAGGAACTGGGGACTGACACACAGCTGGGGTGGCAGCAGTAAAAGAGCTTGCTGATACTACCCAGAGCAGAAAAGGGGATTCAGGGGTTATGTCGGTCAACCAATGGTGTGGACCAGATAACACCCTGGGAAGGAGGGGACATAGGGGGACCAGCTCGGGGGTCACTGCCAGGAGAAGAGGAGCTGGGAGGAGGAGCCAGAGCCAGAAGGAAGGGGGAGTCCTCGCTATAATAAAAATCTTCACACCAACAGACATTAGGGCAACATGGAACAACTCTCCAAGTGGAGAAAGTGATGCTCACCCAGTGAAGTCCTGGCTTTCAGGGACTCCTCAGAAAATTCTAGCTCGAAGTCTTCATCTTGCAAGTCCAAAGAAAAAGCAGTCACAGGGCTCAATGTTGAGGCCTTTAGCTCTGGTGATGTCCCCTATCCAGAAGAAACTAAGTCAGACCAAAATCTTCTCACTGCACTTTTCCTAGTTTGAATGAATGCTAGTAATCTATGTTGTCGAAATAATTCAGATTAGGTAGAGCCATAGTGGGCAAAGAGTCTCCCAAAAGGAATAGGATCAAATAAATTCACCAACATCAACAATAATGGGGACTTCTGCAGGGCCAGGTGAGAAAGGCCCCCCGAGTCCTGGGCACCCTGAAACCACAGATCACCCGTTCTTGCTCGGAGACACTCTTATTAATGCTTTTTCCTGGAAGCTCTGCAACAACCCTAACAAGGAGTGCCCTGTAAGCAAGCCCAAGCCAACGGCGGCAGAGTCTACACAGAATATGCTTTGTGGGGCTCTGGGGGAAACCTGTCAACTCGCAGGTTGTGCCATCAGCCCAGCTGCTGCTCTGCATGCTTCTGACACAGGTGGTGTGTCATGTGTCCTGGACCATCAGTGCAGCCTACAACTCAAAATCCAGGTATTGTCTTTGCAGAAAATCTCGGTCGACATTTTTATGGCATTCAAACAGGTGGCACTGTGATTGCAAAAAGCCCAAGTGACCCAAAATCAAGTATTTGTAAGAGTCATTGGTTTGGAAGGAGACAAGATCCTCACCTCAGTCCATTAGATTTCTTTAAAGGCCGTGGTTATGTGCCAGCGAGTCATGTTTGTTAGAAGGTGACGATCAACTCAATCTACACATTCCAGGCACTATGGATCTATGTGTATGAACTAACAAGAGGACGGGTCTTCTTTACGATCTGCCCTCTGATTTTGCATTTCTGCACGGTGGCCAAACAGGCCACAGAGCTTCTGATGGTTACCAAGCAGTTATTCTCTTCACTTCATTACTGTCTCCTGTTCAGGTTAATTTATTATTGCCACTGAAACAATGTACTTAGTACTTACTAATAAACTATTCTGTTAAAAAAAATAATAGAACGTGAACACTTAGAATAGAATAGAATTAGAATTAGAATAGAACAACTTAGATAAAACCTGCTGAATTTATTGGAAACACATCAGATCCTGACTTGAATGATCTGGGTCATGGGAATTTGGTTCTGAAGATCGATTTCCAGTTTGAGCGGCTCAGGCAGAGACATCACATTTGGAGCAGGACGACCCAAAGAGTGACAGGTCTGGAGTTGATCTGTAGTTGACCTAAACTTCAAGACACTGCTCCCAAATGAGTGCCGTTTTTTGATGTTCCAGACCTCAGCAGTCCCATTATTCACTCTTACCCTCTTTAGAAGCCTTTAGTTTGGTTGCTGCTTCCAGAAATCAATCACCTTAGAAATCTAGTATGACTGAAGTGTGTCCCTCCCCCCAGAATGGATGTTGAAGCCCCCATGTTAGTGTGTTTGGAAATAGGGCCTTTAAGAGGTAACAAAAGCTAGACCAAGTCATAAGCTAGGTGAAGGGTCCCTCATCCCTGCACATACAAGGGAAGGCCAGGTGAGGACATAGAGAGAAGGCAGCCAACTATGAGCCAGGAGTCCCTGTGACAGAACCGCAGCAGCCAGAACCTGAATCTTGGCCTTCTGGCCTCAGGAACTGTGAGGGGCACGCTCCTGCTGGGGCACTCTGTCCCAGCAGCTGAGCTGACATGCCCTCCGTCTCACCCACCTGTGGACACTACCCCCAGGAGTCAGGCGCCTTCCTCTCCCTTTCCTTCTCCCCTTCTCGACAACCACCCAGACACTCCCATGATTCTCCTCCGGGTCTAGTCCTCCTTGCAGCCCCTGCCACCACCCCTGCTTCAGTCCCTGTCATCCGGGGCTCCTCTTCACTAGTTTCCTACTCCTGCAATTGAGGGTCCCACCCTTGTCCACAGCAAAGCCCTTTAGGTGTGGAAACTCAATCACGCAACTTCCCATGGGAACCCCTTCGCTGATGGCACCCAGGTGGTTCCCCCATGGGCAGGAACTGGGGCGAGTGGTCCCGTGGCTCACTTTCCCAGCCTCAGCTACCAACTGTGCTTTCGTCTCCTTGCCCAGCTGGCAGACATCTTTCCTGTTCTCGGCCCACCTCTGAGCAGGCGCCCCCCACAGCAGGAGTCATCTCCCTGGTTACCTAGGCCTCGGGGCTGCAGAAGTGGCCACCAGCTCCGCTTACCGGCTGGTCTGCTCCCCCGACTAACACCTGTCTGCCCTGCTGGCCTTGAAGGCCGACGGCACAGCTGTCCTGTCCATTGCTCTACGCCTGTGTTTACAAGTTCCCAACCTGCAGAAGGCCTTCAGCAAATATTGATGGATTCCTATTTACTCGAGAATCTTATAATTCACAGTAAAATTTCAGTCTATTCCACATGTCTCCCACACTTCTGATTAAGATAATGCCTAGGCGATATATCTCCTAAAGTTCTTCTTAACTTCTCATTTTAACTGATTATTCTAATTCTATTTCTTACTTCTAGTTATGTATGCCTCTCATTTCATGTCATATTGCAAAAGTCAAAACATCTTCAAGTCACAAGGAAGATAGCAGCCAAGGGCATTCTATTTATCCTAATAGAAGTTACTCTGCTGCTTCATCACTCAAATAATGATAGTTGGTGTTGGTAAACTTTCTCGATCATGTTAAAAAATCATCCAGTGTTAACATTTTCATCTTTTTAGTTTTTAACAGATTTATTTTCTTATAAGACCAACAAAACCTTTTGCTCCCAACTAGTAAAACTTTTTGACATTATACCTTATTTGCTTCCCATAAAGTCCTCTCTGCTGACTTGAAATTATGATCCAAATAATGATATGAGAGTTCTGAATCTTTAGGAGAAAGATCTAAAATTGCTGTGGGGAAAGAAAAGCGAAGATCTTTACATAATAGTTTGTTCAATGTCAAATAACTTTTTAAGTTACTTATATTCATACTTACTTACAATTTACACAATCATTTGCAATTGAGTCCTCATTAGACTCAGCTACTACTTGAAAATTGTCTTCAGTATTAAACATATCACCTCCTTTTGGAAAGTTTTCTTCATCTGGGAACTAGAAAACAGACCCATTTACCAGTTTATTTAGAAAGAAGTGTGTATGTGTACATACCATATCTTTACCTTTCTATATTTACACACATACATACAGTTTGTGGTTATAATTTGAAGCAGAAAAACAGAAACGTTTTGAGGCCAATGCTATGCAGGGAGGGCAGAGCACAGAACATTTCATCGGTTCTCATGAGTCACACTTCCTGCACCTGAGCATCGTAGAGGCAGGAGTGCACCTTCCACGTGAGGACATGTTTACACCTACAGCACGAGCAACAGTGGCAACCTCACTGTCCCTGCCTGGGCATGTGCAGCAACGTGCACACCAGCCAAGCTACACCACGCTCACTTCAGTATGAGCTGTGCATTGCTAACAGTACACGTGAAGTCATTTTGCTAATTACATGTCTTCAGAAAGATTGCATTATGACTTAGCATTGAACAAAAAAGTACTTGTTCACTGAAAGGCAGGAAAACTCAGCAGTGAATCCAAGCCTGCAGCAATCTAAGACTTCATTCAATAAATGTGACGTGAAAAATTTAAGTGCAAGCGGAGAGTTGGAGACACCTGTTCCTCCCATTGCAAGTAAACCGCACACCACTGACTGCACTAAAAATGGTTAGGACCTTATGCTTCATGGCACGGTTTTCACCGCCATAAAAGACGTTTACTAAAAAGGTGCAGGACTAGGTGGTGAAGCGTGGTGTCCTGCTAGCGACGGCCCCCTTCCTCAGTGGTGCGCATCGGTGCTTCCTCAGTCAGTGATAGGAGCTGAGCGCTGCATGCAGCCGTGTTTCTGAAGCTTCGAGACTGCTCTCTGTAGAAGTCTGTCACATTGATTCCAGAGACGCTCATCTCTTTTGGTAGGTCCAGCCATTTGGAACATTTCTTACAAACTCAGGCTGTAAACATGACTGTACTGGCATGTGGAAGACAATTAGACACAAAGCAAGTGGACATGAATTTCTCTTCCAGTACAGAGCGTCTCTCCACTGTGCCCTCCTCTCCAAAAACACAGGACATGAGAAACACACATCTTTAAGGACGGTGAGGAGCAACGGTAACCCTGAACCGCAATCCGTGTGAAGGGAGGGGAAAAGAGTGTGGGCTGGCTATTCAGACAAAGTCCAACCAAAGCGCCCAGAGCGGGAGAGCCCAGATGGCGGGAGTCAGAGCGCGGCCATTTGGGGAAGCAGCTGGGCCCTGTTACCTAAAAGTGACGGGCGATGCTGCTGCTGGTGGTGTAACCAACAGAAGCACGTCACGTGAGCCCATGTTCACGACAGCACACATGTGTTTGCAGCAGCAGCAGCTGTAGCAGCGCCAAGTACAAACAACTGGCCTGAAGCCCGGCTCCACTGGGGCGTATTCACACAATGGAACACCCCCCAGCAACAGAAATGACTGCCAGCAGTCGCAGGCAACCATGGGATGAATTTCCAGACCGCCATGCTGAACATAAGTCACAAGAAAGTGCGTATCACTCTATTTACATCTATACATAATTTTAAAAACAGCACTGGGCAGAGGGGACTTCCGGGAATGATGTTTCCTGGGGGGGTTCACCCTGTGGTAATGACTGAGCGGTGCATGGATTCTGTATGTGCATTATAGCTTAATCAAAAGGGAAACTTTAAAAAGTAATCCTTTAAATTCCTGATCCTCAACAAGCAGTAAATCTTTCAAATAAAATATTTTTGCCTTATTTAGCTTTATTTCAGATGTTATGCTTTTTGTCAAGTTGCTAAACTCCTTTTTAATTTACAACTGTACAAATATTTAAATATACTCCCTTTACAAAATTTACCACTGACATAAAGAAAATGATTTGGCAAGATGCAACTATAAAAAATATTTTTACCTGCCTTGGCTGGTGTGGCCCAGTGGATTGAGTGCTGGCCTGTGAACCAAAGCGTTGCCAGTTTGATTCCTAGTCAGGGCACAGGCCTGGGCTGCAGGCCAGGCCCCCTGTAGGGGCCACACAAGAGGCAACCACACATCGATGTTTCTCTCCCTGTCTTTCTCACTCACTTCCCCTCTATCCAGAAGTAAATAAATAAAATCTAAAAAAAAAAATTTTACCGGCAAGAAAGCAGCCTGCAGATGAGTGCCACGTGGACCTGCTACCGGAGAGCACTCGGGAGCCTGGCCACAGGCTGGCTGGGAGCTGCACCCTCGGACCATCACAGCGCTGGTGGCTGATCCTTGCACTCGATGACCTTGAAACTCAACGGGCTGGAAGTAAATGAGAAATGAGCACTGCTTGAGTGTATCTAAACATACACACTCACGATGTGCTTATGTATAGAAAAGAATACACCATTCAACTTCCTACCAAGTATTACTGAATGTAAATAATTAATGAAGGGACTAGGGCTAAATTCAGGAAACACTGTTAGCCTGAAACACGCCAGAGGCAACTAAAGTGCATTGATTTAACCGAGTTCCGGTTCAACAGTACTAAGTGTGAATTTTTTACTTCGAGCGCAAGGACTGCAGTAACAATGAGCTAATGAAGCTGGAAGGTCATAGTTGCTCCTTTCCCCATGCTTCAGTGTACCTTACAGATGTCCCGTTACAGACTTGCCAGCTGCCACCCTGAGAACCAGCCCCTCTGCAAGCCCCACAAGGACCAGACCGCTGCTTCCCGGGGGCACCAAAAATCATTTCACGCCCAGCAGATATGGCCCAGGCAGAGAGGGAAGGAGCGCAGGGAGCCTTTTTCCTCCAGAGTTCGGCAAGTATCGGCCCCACTTAGAGAGGTGGTGGGCTCTGGCTCCCAAAGATCTGATCCCAGTGCCTGGGAGCAAAGGTCCATGTGAGCCCCACAGGGAGGCAGGTCAGAGGGGGCTTCCAACCCAGGTGGAGGCTCCAGGCTCCCGGTGGCTTTCTCTGCTGCACCTGGAGAGTTCTGGAATTTTGAACTGCACAGGGTGGCCGAGCCCTCCCAGAATGTGGGAAAATAAGACCGCTAATAGGGCCAACAGGATGTACTTGGAGGACGGATGTATTTCTAACTGATAAATGAGCAAAATGGCAATAATGCATAATCTGAATAGTCTCTTAATTAAAATGAATGTTCTAAATCACACATTTGAATGGAAAATCAAATCTACTATGCTCCTTCCACAAGACTTTTGTTGAAAACATCATTCTGAATTTTGAAATATTTCAATGTAAACAGTCTCGCCTATCAAAGGCTGAGCATCTCTGCTCAGTTGAGTGGGAAATCACCTGTCCACAAGCACCCAGAGCCTCGTTTTCTGTGAGCCACAGTTCCCTCCCTGAGGTCTGCTGGGTTTCCGGAACAGTGTCAGCTCCAGCCAGGCACGGGGATGCTGCTGTCACCACTGATTTCTGATGTGCAGCGGAGCCCACTTGGGGCCACTGCGTTCAACCCAGGCTGAAAGGAACCTTCATTACCTGTGCTGAACACCCTTACGACCAACCCCCTGGGAATCCTGTGCACACCCCACTCAGCTCACCAGTAACAGGGAGAGGCCTCAAATCCAAAAATGGGGGAGGGGTCTCTCGTTTCTCTTGTTCTTAAATAAACCAGAGCTCCTTACACCAGGGGTGTCAAACTCATTTTCACCGGGGGCCACATCAGCCTTGTGGTTGCCTTCAAAGGGCCAAATGTAATTTTAGGACTGTAGAAATATAACTACTCCTTAACAGTTAAGCGAGAGCTCGGTGCTGCCACCGGATAGAAACAAGGTGCTGGGCCAGATAAAACAAGGTGGAGGGCCGGATTCAGCCCACAGGCCTTGTGTTTGTCACCTGGGCCTTACACTCACCCACCTTCTGCCTATGGAAACTCAGATGCTTGTGTAAAAATAGCAGGAAAACTCACTAAGTTAGAAAATCAATGCTCTTCACAAATTTTACCTGAGGGTCCCAGGTTTTTCTTGCTATTTGTTGAGGAGTAACAGCTGGAAAAGCTGGCTCTTCTTCACTTCCCAAGGGAAAGAACTAGAATAAAATATCAGTGTGTGCATCAGACTGATGGGAAAATACTCCAAAACTGAAAGTCAGGCTTCCCTCTGAAAACACCGTCTTCGTCTTGCATCCTTCTCCCTAGTCACGTGCCCAGCGGCTTGCACAGGATGCTCTCGCAAAGGAGGAGGCACTGTGCCGACTGAGCTCACCCTCATTACAAAATCCTAACCCCGAAACTTTAACTGAACCTGTTAACACTAGGAAAAAGTTACTGGGCTCATTACAAATCACCCATCAAATCTAATGCTGACGTTAATAAGGATTATTTAATTCAAAAACCAGTATGAAAGTACAGGAAGAAAAACTGTTAACAGTATAACAGTTTATTTAAAGAATGAATCATCTAGCACTGAAAACCACAAGACATCAACAACAGCAACTAATCATTTTAGTTCAAGGCAGTAAAAGCATTATAAAAATACAAATGCACTCCTGTATTAAGGCTAAAGAGATTAAAAATTTGTTTTGAAAGTTGTAAGATTACTGTGAGATTACAACAGATTTTGTAAAAAAAGGTGACATTTATTTTCAATTCATTCTGGAGGAAATACACTGGTGGTGTTTATCTGCAGGTCACACTTGGTGGTAACCCTCCTTGGAAAAGTTAAACCCTATTTTTTCCAGTGGGACAAGACCCACCAAGAATCTGGTCAGTGGTAAGTGACACGGGGCAGTTGCTGCCTATTGGACTTCACTGTGGTGGTGACTGACTGAGCCACCCCAACAGGGACACTTGTCCTGCTCTGTCTCAGGCAGCAGGACTGTGAGTGTCACTGTAACCAGCAACGACAGTTTGTGGGTCGGGGCACTTGCGCGTCTGTAAAATGGCTTTATGGAAAAGACTGGCTACTGCCCAAACCCTACAGCCCATGCAGGGCCCTACACAGAGGACAGCAGGCTCAGCTAAGTGGAAGCGACCAGGTGACTGGTCACAAATGAGTTTGAAAACTGACAGTGCATGAATTTCAAGTCATACCCTCATGCACAAATGTAACTTTCAGTTACTTTACGTGCATTAAACGTTAACTCGCCTGCAAAGACTGCGGCGGTTCACCTGCTTCAACTTCCTTTTCTTTCCTCGCCCTGGGAGAACACTAACAAGGGGAACCAAAAGGAAACAATGTTACAAAATAACATACAAACTTCTTTAGACATAAATGTAAGAACTCCATAATGATCAAAGAAATAAAAACTAAATGCTGATTAAATACCATTTTCACACTGCAAGAATTTCAGAAGACCTTAACAGTATTAGTGAATATGAAGTGAAATCAGTACCACTTTGTAAATAGTAAGATACTTAGATTTCACAATTTATATCAAGAACTGAGGGAAGATGTTCTTAGGCTTTCAGGTTAGTTACACTTCCAGGAATCCAATCTAAGATAATAACTTAAATGTAAACAATAATTTATGCATAAAAACATTTACTAAGGTTTTACTTATAGCAAAATGCTAGAAATAATCATCAAAATGTCCAAAACTAGTGAAATGTTTGTCCAAAGCATAGGGCGTGCACAAGATTAAATAGTAAATAATCTTTGAAAGGTATTTATGAAGTTTTTAATAATGTGAGAAAACACAATATGACATTAAGGGGAAAGGATGTAAAATTATTTGTACACATCAAGCTCACCATATTTTTAAAAACAGGCCAAAAAAAGGTGGAAATGTATAATTATCTGAGTGGTAGGGTTTTGTTTTATCTTAATCTTTCTCTGTATTTAAAAAAGAAGAGAGAAAAATCAAGATTAAAAGAAAAAAAAAAAAGACCAGCAATATGGAAACTAGAGTAAGGTACAAACCGGGAGCTAACGAACGGTGCACCTTTTCTTCTCAACACGTCTGCTGGAAAGAGCCGTGCACGCAACGGAAGGGCTGTCCCTCCAAAAGTGCTGCGTCCCCACTGAGAAACGCTCGTCTAGATGCCTTATTCTAGAATTCCAATTCACCCTCCTTAGTAGTTATTTTTACGTAACTGCCGTGGTTCCCAGACTGCGCGCCGTGGGGCTTTAGGGCTCCGCCCAGGTTTCCCATCTGAGGGAAGCACGGCCTCTCTCGACTTGTCGGACCCTGACCCACTGCTAACTCAGGGCAGCTCCGCTCTCAGGCCATTTCTCCCAAAAGCATCATGTCCTCAGAAGCTGAGTGTTCAGAAACGCTATGACGAAAATTCGTTCACCTGGGGGAATTGGCATGGAACAGAAATCTCATCTACTCCTAGGATTGAGAAGCTGTAAGGTACCTGGGTGCCCGCATTCCATTAGTGGGTGTTTACTTAAAAATTAATGCTTGTGTAATCATTCACAATGTATGAGTATCATGCTACATTGTATTCTTTAAACTAATACAATGTTACATGTCAAATATATCAAAATAAAACTCAGAAAAATAGACACTACTTCAGTTGTTCAGTGCCACTAACTACTGGGCAGGTGGACCTGCTTCTTTCGGCTGAGGGATAAAAACATGCCTGAAATGAGAGGTGAGGTCATGAAACTAGACAGTGTGGGACCCTCTGGATTATTATGGCCTCATAATAAATTACAGAATATTCAGTATCAAAACAAAACACACACACAGTGATAGAGGAAGTAATGTACCTGTTGAGAATCCTGGGTCAGATGAGGAGACTTTGGAAGAGCTGGTGAAACTGCTGTAGCCAATGGTTTCCTGGCTACAATGGACAAAACCCAACCATTTTATTCATCATACATCTAGCAATGCTCTAAAAAAATCTTTAAAACCTATTTCTAAAACCGAATGAAATAAGGAATATAACTTAAATTTTAAGATGTGGCAAAGTCTTGATAATTGTTGAAAAAATGTTATTTTCAAAGCTCAGTGTGCCAAGCACTGGAAAGCCAGTGAAAGAGTGAAACAAGGTCCCTCAAAAACGGAGGGACACAGAAAACAAACAAAGAAGCCCACTAAATTCAGACTGAGACACAAAGACACAGACTGTTTCACATCAATGAATCATGAGAGTAGTTTCAGACGGAGTGATGGCCAGGCCTCTCACAGGAAGTAACGTTTCAGCAGAGATGTGACGACAAGGGAAGCCCAGCTATGTGGGGTCCACGTCCGAGTGCTGGAGAAGGGACTCAGAGGGAGAGCTGGGGGGGTGCTGGGCCAGATCACCTCAAGGGTTATCTGTTTAAAAATATTTTTTTCACCCTAGCTGGTGTAGCTCAGTGGACTGAGTGCAGGCCTGTGAACCAAGGGGTCGCCTGTTCGATTCCCAGTCAGGGCACATGCCTGGGTTGCGGGCCGAGTCCCTAGTGGGGGGCATGTGAGAGGCAACCACACACTGATGTTTCTCTCCCTCCCTTCCCCTCTCTTTAAAAATAAATAAAATCTTTAAAAAATAAAAATAAAAAGTGAATTTAAAAAATATATACATAATTATTTTCTTAAAGTAAAAAGTGCACATTTAGTCATCTCAATTTCTTCTAAATACACCAAGAACACAATAATTTTAAAGTAATTATTACTGCAAAAAAACCATCGTATCTATACCTGGTAAAAACTTCATTTTTAGCCAATTTGTTTATTTCTGGTTTCATTATTTTCATGTTAAAAACTCCAAATGCATTCAATGAAACAAAAAAAAAGTGGACTTTGGAACTTGATGTTATTTATTTAAAGAGCTGAATGAAAACTGATGTTTTTCCCTTTATTGCCTTCACCCTGGAAAAAAATTCT